>VWYH01008316.1:1400617-1635883 GCA_013399365.1 Pampusana beccarii
TTAAAAAAAAAAAAAAAAAAAGACCCACTTACTAACCATTTTGACTGGAATCTGTCCTGAGACAGAGTCCCTCAAGAGAATATGCAGCTTTAAGATTAGAGCTGCTGCTCTTCTGTGCTGGGGAAATCTGAAGTTAGTAGCTACAAGTTGTGTGCTGCTGGCAGCAAGGCCAGGGCAATGGGCAGCTACGTGGGCTCTGACCCCAGAAAGTTTAGTAAGCTGGAGGGTGATTCCAGGGGAGGCAAGACTTTATTTGCTTTTTCTCCTCTGATGCAACTTGCAGAAGTTTCCCTTTTGCAGTCTGTATCTGATCGACAGCTCTCAAAATCTCAGACTCAAGGATGGAACATGAACTGCAAATCTCTTGTTTTACCTTGAGGAGCTTAGGTTGGCAGGAGGAACACTGTCCTGCTTGTGGGAAGTTCAAGTTTGGTCTATAATTTGACCTGTGGTCATCTTGACCATTGAAATCTGCTTACTGCAAAGTTCATTTTATTAAATTTCTACAAAGAGGACTGGCAGAAAATGCTGTACATTTACCAAGGCATCTTTCTAACAGGCATTGCTGAAATCATGAATGTGTGATCAGTTATGCTTATCGTTTGCTTTACCTGAAAACTATAAAATATCGATGTGAAATTATAAAAGCAGCAGATAATATAATCATTTTTATTGCACAGTTTCAGTGCTTCTAGCAGGAAATGTACAGCGTGTGACAATTCAGCTTGGTAACTGCTTGGTAAGTAGATCAATAGAACAGATTACTTCAGTTTTTACGGAAGTTGCAAATACTATAGAGAGATAGTGGGATCATGGTTTCTAAACCGTAAACCACACTTTCCTGCACAACAATCTGCAAAGATATTACTTTTTTTTTTGTAAAACAGGTATGTGATTTTCAGCTGCAAGGAACTTCCTCTTTCTTCAAAAGGACTAAATAAATGTTGTTGCTGAGAACACTCATCCCGCTGTTGTCTTCTAGTTTGCGCTTGAGTGATCAAGTGTTTTGTTAAGTGAAGGGGTTGTCATGAGCCATTTTGTGACTCTTCATGTTTTTGATGTCAAACTTCAGCCAACAGAAATGGAGACTCTGGATCTGTTGAGGAATTGTTTGGTGTGCAAATGGGACCTGCGGAGGAGAGAGCCCAGAATGCTGCCTTGCCTTCACTCCTTCTGTAAGGACTGCCTTCCGGATCTGATTCAAGGTTATAGCTGTATTCCCACTGAGTATGAAGTTCTATATGAAGGTAATATTTGAGAATCTCTGGCTTGTGCAATTTGTGTTATAGTATTATAAAAATAGATGGATTGAGAAGTACTTTTTGTATCCTATCCCTTTAAAGCACTAGTTTAAAAGAATAGGAGACTCAAGATTTATATGAACAAAGGGTGGATTTAGAACATACTACTTCAGTATGTTTTTCATCCAACAACAATGTTCTGAAGAGAAATTACACAGTCAGACAATATTTAACATTTTCCAGAATGGGATAAGTTTCAGTTACCCAGTGTGACATTATGAATAGTTGATTTGCTTAGCTTAATAAATGGACAAATGCTACACCGTAGTTTCTAGGCTACATCTTTATCCAGTATTTTGGACATGTGGGACCTTTCTGTGGTGGCGATCTAACACCAACACCAATACCAACAGAAAAACATCAAGGTCTTTGTTCCTACAGGAGGTCGTAGTGATTGTTATTAGAATATATTGTGTGTATTGTGGTATACTGAAACTCCTTCTTTTACCTCGTCGTAAATGTGCTTTCTCTCTATCTGAACACTTCTGACTGTAGACTGCACTTTAACTCACCCTAACAAGCTGACTAAAGTAGTGACTGTGGCTTTTGAAATCCTGAAGTTATTTGTGCAGGTTTTGGTAGTGATGTTAATAGAAAATACATAACTTTTTTCTTTCTTTCTTTCTTTTTTCTAGATAAGACAGGACTTAGATCACAGAATACAATAATTTTAACTGAATGTGTCTTAATTGCCATGGGGAAGCTTTTCAGATTCATTACTAATTTATAAGAAGAGCAAAGGCATGTAGATTACTTGTATTTTCACAGGCTTTGAACTTTAGATGAATAAGAGGCATCATTTATTATCTCTTCCATAGCAGATTTTAGAAACATGTAGAAAGATAAGATATGTTCCCTGAGGTGATGGTAATCTGAATGGATAAGATAACATAAATGAGACAAGTTCAGGTTTGACAACAAATGGAAACGATATTGAAAGGCTAGCAAAACTCAAAAGGTAAAGGAAAAGGGAATAACTTCTTGGCGAAGGAGAAAGGCTTTTTGTGCATGGGGTACAGACAGAAAAACACAAAGGTAGGAGAAGAAGACAAAGAGAGTAAAACAATAATTTCAGGTGAATATCTCCTTAAGGTTTTAAAGGCCCAGTCATAGCAGGCTTACAATCTGAGGAAGTTAATAATAAAATGCTGTTGAAAACAACCACCCCATTGCTTTTTATGTATGCTCGTTTGACACCTGAGCTATTCCTCTCTCCCCCTTGTTACTGTTTGTCAAGTGGAAAAGTGAATTTATACCACTTGGTGATCTTGGATTATGTGCAGCTAGAGGTTCTCATGAGTTGTTGACATATTAGATATTTTTTTCAGGCTCCCAAGTAGATTGGGAATTAGTTGTGTATAACAAATTGGATCAAATACTAGTTTACTTCTGTATTCTTGGTGTTTCTCTGTTTACTTCCTTATTCTCTTGTAGATAGCAAAATTCTGTGGGAAAGAGCAAGATTAGAGAAAAGAGATAATGAACAGTGATGACCCAGTAAATGAAGTGAGACACCAGGTGCAGAGACTCAGTTAATATATGAGCAAGGAGAGCAGCAAAACTGAAACATCTGTGTCTCTTATTTAAGTCAATGACTGAAACTGCAACCACCATAGGTCAGCCAGGATATATTTGTGAAATTTTCTGATGGCATGATGCTAAACATTGCTTGTCTTAGCTTCACTGATTGCTGAGTTATGGGCAGTACAGTACCAACTAAATTTTCAGCATTATCTTCAAGTATGATCATATATAAATGCTGATGATAAATGGTAAATATAAGTGCTAAACCATTTTAGCTGAATGAATGTGAAATGTAGCCTGTGTGAAAAATGTGTTCCTTATTCACTATGAATTCTTTAAGCGAAATGTAAGAATGGAAAAAGTGTATATATTTCCAAGTGAAGTCAATCTGAGATTTGCTCCGAAAACATACTTGAATTTGTGGGTTTTGGTATGCTTTACTATAGACAGAACTATACTAGCATAAAGCTCTTTCTTTTTGTTTGTTTGTTTGTTTTTAAGATTGCTGAGGTGATGGAGGTAAGTGGTCCTGTTATAAAAATGGGGTTGATGCTGTAAACTTACTTTTATACCTGTGTGCGTCTAAGATGACTAATGAATGAAATCTCTGAGATAGCCAGAGCTCTTATGGAAAAGCTGCATGCATATCAGATTTTTCCACAGCTGTGAGAACCGAGAGTTTGAAAGTAATTTGAGTGAACAAAGAAAAATAGCTTTCTGAGTTTAGCTCCTACATATCCTTATATGAAGAGGACTTTAAGATTCTCAGTATTTCCTTTCTTTTTCTGCAGGCCAGTGTCAGTTTCCTTTTTCTTATTCCACCTGTTCATGTATGAGACAATCCACATTCTTCTCTGCAGGTTTGCATGTGTGTGCTTCCAGTCTGTTTAGTGCGTGGGAAGGAATATTTTTAAAGAGAGGTACTAGGTGAGAAAAAGAGAGAGAAAATTCCCCCATCTCCTGAGGTGGAAATTTCTCCGATGAGAACTTTCCCAGTGAATTGTCACTCACAGTACAATGTGAAAACATACAAAATTGGTTCTTGCATGCTGCCTTGGCTTCTTGGGTCTGTTGCCTTCTCACTGAGTTCTGAACACATTCAAAACCAGATTCATCCAGATTCCTGTGCTTATTCATCCTTTCTGAATTGGAGGTGGGTGCCAAAATAAATCACCCTTTGTCTGCAAATCTTCCTTTGCATAAGATGTTCAATGATTTAAATTGTTTTAGTGCTTTGAATGTCACCAGCCTATTAACTTCAAAAATAGCTAAATGAGGACCGGTGGAGGTGCATCGTTGTGAGAAGTTCATGTTTTTGCAAGACTGTTTCAGCTTGAGGGTTGTGGTTTATTATTATTTTTTTTTCATTAAAAAAAAAAAAATCACAGTTTAGACCCCTGAGAACAAGGCAAATCAGGAAAGATGTACTGGAACACCCTGCGTATTTCTGGTAACTCATAACAATCCTGGGTATTAGTTACATTTTGTGACTGAATTGGGTAATTTTTCTAACCTGTAAGGTACACTTTAATATTTGTAAAATGCAGTTAGTAGTTGCCCAGCTTTGTAAATTGATCTGGGAAGTGGTAGGTTTAATTGTGTCATGGTTTTGTATTGAACTTGTGTGTTGAACTACTTTTTCTAAAATTCTATTTTAAAAGCATGCTTTGCCCTTTCGTGCTTCTCTAGGTTGGATAACAAAATTAATGACAAATGACTGTATAATTTCTGTCTGCATTCTGTGCATAAGTCAAAAACTGTCCACACTTGAGTTATCTTAACATCCCACTTGCAGGAAAGGGTCTGAGATCCCCACTTAAATGTCAAGAAATGTAACAAGGTTATGTGTTAGAGAAATGCAAATTGATTGGATAAAGCAGAGAGAAGCAGAGAAAGCAGACTATAAAAAAAAAAAAATGTGACTTCAGCTGTTAACAGATGTCCACTTGCTGCATTATTTCCGGCTGAAAATATACAGTTTTCTTTAGCTTGTAAGGTAGGTGCTATATATAACCGTGGATGCCTAATGTGAATGCTTGTTAGCAAGGCACATCCGAAACTCAGCCAAGGACTGGTCACACTTGCGTTTAATGTGTGCAGAGATGTCTTCAGGGGGGTTTGTTTCAAGAAAAAGATTGAGCTCTAGAAGTCCTTTGGCTCTAAGCTCGTTTTCAGTGTGATGTTTTGGTGTAGGAGGCTCCAGATATTAACACATAGTGCCTTATCTCGTGCTAAGTCTATGTAAAAAAAAAAAAAAAAAAAAAAGCACATCTACACTACAGAGTTCTTTAAACCATATTTAGGCTTACAGTGGAGTACAGTTTGGATGCCTTTGTGTTACAGCTGTTTTATCTCCAGGACCCAAATAACCTTGTTTTGATGCAATCATGTAAGGCAAGTGATGCAATGCATCACATCTATTAATTCTGAAGGAGAATACCCATTTGCTTTAATTAGGTCCACTTAGCACTAAATATGTTTTATTTCTAAAAAGGGAAGTAGATAGGTAATTCTAAAGAGGAAAACTGTTCATAATGTATATATTCAGTCATCTTAAAATGGATTCGAAGTTACTCAGCCCTTCTCACTCTGTTGTTCAGTTGCCAGATACAGAAGGCAAGTGAAACAATGGGGGGTTTAGTTATATAAATATGAAGCTGTAGAGTGGGAGGTTGTCTTCAGAACTGTTTCCTATAACCTATAATTGGGTCTCCAAGGAGGTGTAAATTACGCCTGCAGCTTGAGCTGTAGCTAATGCTCTCTGAGAATAATTATTCTGATGGTTGTTGGAGGAAAAGGAGTGGAGGAATAGGTGCAACATGTGGACAGCAAGTATAAATGTGGTGTGTATGATAGCTCCACTGTTTGTTTCTTTATGCTAATAAATTTTTAGTATAATAATAGGTTAATTATCTGCATTGATTTATTTCTGAGACAACCAGCTTGAGGATTCTTTCTGTTTAAAGCTGACCAGATTGGAAGACCTTGAAACAAAACTGAGAGCTGTAGCTTTTGATGTTCAAAAGGTCTTTGTGCTCAGTTTCTACACTTGGTGGAGAGGTTACAGTTTGCGCTTTCAGAGATGATTGCTTACTAATTATTTGCAGCTTTGTAACTTACAAATTAGATTGCTGCAATATAGGTGGAGTAAAAACCTGAGGGCACTCAGAAATTTTAGTTCTTTCTTTATTTGTGCTTCTACAAAGGAACACACTGCATGAGGGCCACTACCTTGATGTCTGCTTACTGTTCCCTGAGTCTCATGCAGTGTGGCAGCTTTCATTAACAGAAATGAAAGAGCTGTGGGATGAGAGAGATCTGGAACTAGGGCTTGAACAATATATGGCAGAACCTTGTTGTTTTCCCAAAAGCCAATTTTGGATATCCCAGGGGTGGAGCTGGAGTATCTAGACTGGTTATTTATGTCTGACTACTGGATCCACTACCTTTGAATTTCCATTTTCCCCAGTCTGCTCTCTAGTCACTGTTATTGATGGGAATGTGGGAGTGGAAATAAACATGCGGCTTACAAAGAAGGGCTGCAAAGCAATTCAGAAAAGTAAAAATCTGCTGCTGAAGCTTTTCCGGGTCAGAGGTATCTGTAGATAAACATAATACAGTCACACACAGAGATATGTCTGTACGCATGTTGCTTTCTAGTGCTGGTGGCTTTTGTGGTGGTGTTCAGATGCATTAGCATACTATGGATGGTAGTTAAAGGAGTAGTGGAGCCCTGGAAAGATGTAGGTGTAGGATGTCATGAAACTTCATGAGAGTCTGTTCAATACAATGTGGTCTTCAGTGATTTTTCAGTACTAGCTGATAACTCAGATACACTGAGAATAGCTTATATGTAGTTTATCCTGCATATAATTCTGAAATAGGGCTTTATTCTGCATATCACAATGAAATGGGCCTCAAATTCAACGTTAGGATCCTTGCTAGCCTTTCTAAATCTGTAGTCATCTCTTTAGCGATGAAATGTGTTGTCATAAATAATGATTTCAAATGATAAACAGCAAGAGGTAATGAACTTCTAAAACATAATTTATGCAAATATATCCACCTCCTTCCTACCGATATAATTTCCATACAAAAATAAAGCATGTTAACAGCTCTCTTAGCTTTTTGCTACTTTTATTGGTTTTGATAACACTAATGGACTTCATTTGGGCATCACGATTGCACCATAGCTGAATTTGGCTCCTGATCTCTTAATATGTAAACTCTTTGAATCCTGTAATTCCATGTTGAATTGCTGTTTAGATCCAGAAATTGCATCATTCTCATATGTACAAACAGCGAGTCTCTAGGGCTTCTGACTACTCTTCCTTTCACCCACAGTGCTGTGATAATGATATATTTAAATGAGCTGTCTGCAAAGTACCGGTCCTTAAAACAGATTAACAATGTTGTTTAGAGGCAGTGGCAAGGTAGGAAGGCAAGAAAAGTATTTAGGGAATGGTCTGCAAAGCCTAGCATGGGAGTGAATGGCGTTGTAAGACCTGCTGCTACCTGGATCTGGAAAAGCTCTTCTCTTTCCTTCTGCACACTTGCTCCGGTGACTCTGAGGACTGAGCAAAGACCCTGGCAAGAAGAGAAGTAGGATCTGGCTATTCGTTCTCACTACGGGATCTTTATTTCACCACTCCAGAAAAAATACAACCAAGGCAAGTTAACAGAGGCCTGAATGAATCTCAGAGAGGTAAGGGCAAGAAGGAAGGCAAGAGGAAAAAAAATATGCACCTTGTAGTGGCCCAGTACATCTTTCTGCCCTGCTGACTTGTCAGCATTTCTGGCTGAAGAAGAGGGAGCAGCCCCAGACAGTTGGTGAGAGGTGTAGTGACTTCTCTCCGCAGTACAGCAAAGCTGGATTCCAGGGAGCGCACAGCATGTGCAGTTCTGCTTAATAACCACCTGCTCCCTGACACAAGTGACTTCGTGTGTAGCTCTCAAAGTGACTATCCACAGGACGGGGAAGGGGTTTCTAGGAAGTTGTACTTTACTGGTGGTTTGCGCTCTGAGCGTGAGCGCAGCATCATGCACTCGCTTTGTACTGTTGAAGTGGCTGCTGCTTGTGGCTATTGATAAATGTGTATGTAAAGTTTGCTTAATTTCGGGGTAATTGCTTCACAAACCATTCTGCAGTGCATTTATTATGCCAAAGTATCATTAGATTCTTTGGGGAATTTATTTTGAAAAAGGTTGGGCATTTCTAGGGAGCACCGGTTTTTATTAAATGGAAAAGAAATCAAATAAGAAGCCCAATTAGCTGAACAAGTATGATCTCCAAAGCTACCATATTCAGGGAATCCCTCTTTAGCGAGATGCAAATTTGTCTCCCGTGCTTTTAATAAAGTCTTAAATATAGAATTCAGTATTAGGACAAGCAAGAAGGTGCTTACTGATTAGTCCTCCTATGAGTAGGAGGCTGCTTCCGACACAGTATTGCCATGGTGTCCCCTTTATTTTTCCTGTTAACTGTTATGCCCTTTGTTCTGATTTTTGTATTACGCTGAGGGCTATACATGTCTTATGTTCATCTCAAGGGAGTTTTGGATTTGGAATCATTATAATTCACGTTTACTTGGATATTTAAGATACACTTTGACATTTGCACAGTTAAAGCCGTACTTCACTTGATGGTCTGTGGTAGTGAGTCTAATACAAAGTTCTGACCTGTGTGTGCTGACTCACTCTGTGTATACCTCTGGAACAACACTGATTTCAGTAGCATAACTTGGATCTAAAACCTGGGAAAAAATTGTACCGTGGCATCCAGGACGCCACTTTTAGATAGCCCCTAATATTAATCAGTAGTAATGTAAAAATCACGAGTGTTCCATATTTCTTAGTACCATTGCATTTTTTGATATATAGTGAGGCTTTTGTGCGGAGCTGAAATCCATTCATTTTTTCTCAGGGTGAAAATTACTGAAGTTTTCTTTAAATGCATTTAAAAACATTAAAAAGACAGTCTTGCTCATTGTCAAATTAATGTGTTCTTTATACAATATATTTTGTACTTCACTGATTTGTAACGAATTAGTAGAATTTAAAGTTCTCATGAACCTACCTGAGGCTATAAGCATTCCATTAAATATAATTCAATTCCTATAATTTGATTTAACATTCTGCACTAATTGAATAGTGTTGGAATGTAATAAAATAGTAACTTCAGTATTAATTTTTTATCCTTATGTGCTGTGTAGAAAGAAGTTGTCCTTGCTATGGCAAAATCCTGAGTGCTGCTTTTGTTTCCCAGCCAGCAGCTGTTCCCAGAAATGTTTTGTGTAACACTGTGTGCTCATCCGTGCAGCGTGTAGATAAAGGAATAACTGTGAGAGTTGTGCACTTCTTACTTTGGAAAATAACCTGTGGATAATTTCCCCTTTGGTCAATTTGTGGCATATTATGTAGTCTCAGTATGAAGGTTTTCTCTTTGCATTAGCCAGATCAAGAGCTGGCACTGCTTGGGCAATGCTGTTATGGGAGTAAGAAACTTGTTCCAAGTCTCAAGGGGCTAGAGGCGATTCCCTGTAAAGTCAGTAGATGGTTTCCTATCAACTGCATCAAGAATTAGAGCATGTCCTGTGAGATTTATTTGAGAAGCTGCTTGCAAAGTAGGTATTTTGCTTCCTAGCTTATCAGTCAAAAGGTATCAGTCTCTTTTATTTCTGCTACTGTTATAATTGTTGCTTTGTAAGGTGTTCACAGGAAAACTTGTTTCACCATCTAGGAATTAACACTACAATTTATTGGTGCATGTAGTATGCACCATTTACAAGGAGTAGGAGAACACTGTATAACACATCTTGTCTTAGGTACTGCGGTGCTCCTACTGTTTTTACATTTCCCTAGAGAACCGAGTTGTTAAGTGATATGTAAAAGACACACACAACCATAATTTGGGAAAGCATGTTGAGTTTCGGTGTGACTAATATGAAAACATTCTGTTGTCCTAGCATGTAACATATGAAGGTGATTAACTACAAATATTGTAGGTAAATAAGATACCTTTTCAGCTGTGCTCCTTAGATTAAGGATGCAAAGTAGAGGAAGAGTTTTAGAGACTTCTACAGCTTTCTGCCATCACGGATGTTTTTATCAGATGAATTTTTAGCCTCTTTGTAACACCTGTCACTGGAACACACTTAAATGAGACTCAAGTTACATGCCCAGAAGATGAGCAAAGCATTGGCAATTGTTTGCACGGCCCTTTCCCTTGGGGTGACTTGTAGCTGAGTAGCACAAGCACCTGTGGATACCGCCAGTTCCTTCTCATGTCTACATGAACACTCAGTGTTGTATGAAATGCCCCATTAAACAAGTGTGAGATAGGCCATAGTCTGCCACTTGGGCCCCCAAGTCACAGTTCTGTTATAAATGCAACCTTGGAAAATAGTAAAAAGAAAAAAAAAATTATATACATATATATATAATTTTGCCTTTATAACAAGATTTGGGCTGAGAAACCTAAACCTCATGGAAGCAGTTCTTTGTAAGATGCTCTCTTCAAAGGAAATGTAACAGAACTCAAAAGTTTATTCAAAACATTTATGAATGAAACTGAAAATATTTAGACACCTGATTGCAGAGTGCTTTTGTCAGAAGTGGTAATGTAGGAAGGGTTTGGGGTTTGTGTGTCTCTGTCAATGTAAAGTGCTGCTCCTAAAATAACAGTAGCCCAGTTCTGAAAATGGGAGACATTCAGGGTTAGAATTGTGCATCTGGCCAGGGACTGCAGGAGCCATGTCCCAGGGGCAGGTAATACTAAGAGCCTGGAAAACATGAGAGTTTCTGACAACGGTCTAATGCAAAGACTAATAGACATCTTATGTTTTAATTAATCTGCAGGCCACTTACTCTTTTTATTCTAAAATAATTTTAGTTAAGGAAAATAGCACATTGAACGTTGTCAGCCTGATAGAAAGTTGTTGGTCTTGCTTTTAAAATCTTGCTTTAAATAGGTTTGCATCATTTAGTCATGAAACATACTGCTCTTAGTTATCATACACAGATCACTTAGCAAGGTGAGCATAGCACTGAAATTCTGTTCTCAACAGAATGGAAAAACTTAGATTAAAAAGACTTGATAAGATAAGGTAAAAATAGATTGTCACGCCACCACCATCTCTAGAGGACTGGAATCACATCTACAGTAGTTTACAGAAATGTGGTCAGAAACTTGCATACTCTTTTTCTAAAAAAAAAAAAGGCAAAAAAAAAGGAAAAAAAAAAAAGCACTAGACCTTCTACAAAAATGTAAGTCCTAGCCCTAGGTGTCTAGGAATGAAATAGCAGAGATACCAAAATGCAAGTTTAGAGTTATGGACACCTTATTGAACTGTTAGTTCTCATGCCAGACGAACACTAAGATTCATCCCAGTTGCATCAGCAGCTAATGAAGGTGGAGCCAAGTTTTGCTCCTCACCCTGCTCTCTTTGCTTTGCTTTAGGAGTGATCACATTTTGCCACCTGTGGATTTGTTGTAATAGATGGTGTGCAATTCTGAGTTTTATTTATGCATTTTTTTTTCTTTACCTTTATTCTGACTTGTTGCTTCTGTTAGCAGCATGTTACTTCTCTTTCACTTTAGTTGGATAACATGCTGCTCTGTAAAAGTACGGTTAGGCAATGTGTATTTTATGCCTTGGTATACATCTGGTAATGTAAAGCTGGTCTAGAAGAACTGTAGCAAGTATCAGAAAGCACAAATAGATTTGTGACAAGGGAATACAATTTAAAGTGCAGCTCGGTTTTTATCGAAGCTGTAAGCCCTAATGAATTCATGGGAATTTGGACACACAGGTATCATTGATAAATACTGAAATAAGTCAACTGAACTATAGTGTATTTCTAGGGATTTTATTGCTTTGTTTTTATTTCCTATGTATTGAACTGGATCTAGCCACAAGTAACTTAGAGCTTGAAGAATGCCTTAGTTTCCTGGAACTAAATGTCCACGTGATGTAAAAAAAGCCAGCAATCCTGAAGCGTGGCTTATATTTATATAATTTACTGGTTCACATGGCTGGTGTGCATTTATTTATTTATTTTTTTTTTTTTTTTAATTCAGGTATCCTTTCCTGCCCTGCGTGCAAGCAGACCTGCTTTGCAAGGGATGTAGTTGAAAACTTCTTTCTCAAGGACTTTTCTACTGGTAATTCAACTATGGCAAAGGTAAGTGAAAACCACTAAGCAGGATGCCTTGTGAGTTGTTGAAACGCTATCAGGTGAACTCTGTGTGAAAAGAGAGCAAATTTTACATTGAATAACAGACTCTCTTACAGTTCCCTTATGCAGCACTCTAATTACTTCACTCCTAGAGGCGGGTGTACTGCCTTCGTGGTACTTTATACCTTTGTTTGAAGAATGACTTTAACTATATATACTTAAAATAGAGTTGATTAAAAATATTGGTATTAGTGGTGTAGGACTGGATCTGTGACAATATATTAGGAAGATACTGGATCTCTTGGATTCCTCATTGTCCCCTTTCTGCTCTCAACACAAAATAAACAGAAGATGACAATTGGCTGAACAGTTACACCAAGATTATCCATTAGATCCTGTAGGAAATCTAAATTTTCTGATAAAAAAGGTCACATTACATTGCAGTTTCCTGTTGGGAAATGTATGCAAAGGGTAACTGGAAGGCAGAGGGTTACTACCTCAGCCTTGTATTAACACAGTATGCAGGTGGATTTCACTTCTGTTAAATACCCATTTAACAGGTAGGACTATTCTCACGCTTTTTGAGTTGTTACTACTTTGAGTTGTGAGGAGGGACAGGAAAAGTTATGTATTTCTGCCCCCTCTGTTGCAAAACAGTATTCTATTATTTGCATTGAATAAGGTCGATTTCAGAACGTGGTAGTATTATCTGTAGCTGGGAGTTAAAACAGGTGAAAACTTATCGGAAGTGTTCTGTAATCTGCTGACTGGTTTATCCAAAGTGTGGTCTGAAGTAAGGGAAGACTAACAAAGAAGCAGTGATACTGGACTTCGCCTTCTGCACCAGCTCCCAGACCTCAGTCTGTCTCTTTTGCACTTTTGATTCCTAAGTAAAAGGGCAATTCTGATAGCCACATTGGATATTCAGTTTCAGGGCCTTTGGGCAGGGAGGGGAACACTTTTTCCATAATGTAGACCAGAAGATATTACCTTTCCACTCCTCTTAACTCCTGCAGGGGCAGCAACAATTTCTAGGTCAGTTTTGTCCCCTGCAGAAGGCTTGAGACCATTTTAAATTGTGCAAGTGGCTTAACCAGTGACATGGTTACAAAACAGTATAGAGGGGATGTACTTCTTCCCTGTCAGTCATTTCTACATTTTATTTTTTCCATTGGTACAAAGAAAAGAACGTATAACCTAATTCATGGAGTGTTCCAGGAAAATTAAGAAATTAATGCCATTAAAGTGTGTTGACATCTTCAGGTGTAAGGTGCTTGAAGAGTACAACATAACTTTAAAACAGGAGGAGGTCAATTCACATGCATTCTTCAAAGGGAAGAAGAAAATTCTTAAGATATTGCTGAATGTTTAGAATGCACTTATTATACTGGCGTTTCTTAATTACCATGACTCACATCATTTACCTTTCAATGAGAATTTGTGTAGAAAGGAAATCAAATGGGAATATCTAATGTCTTCAAAAGCACTAGATTATTTTTTCAAGCCTTCTTTAAAAAGAAGCTTTTTCTTCTCTATAATCCCTTAGGAGTCCTAAGAGCAGTACAGCAAAGCAGATTTCTCACTGGAGCACAGGAGTACCCCAGAGGGACTCATGAACCTTCCTCATAGTTTTTGGCTTACTTCCTTTTTATTAACAGTCAAGTCATGTATCAGTGAAGTTTGCTTACTGTCTTTTAACCACCATCCCCCACCAAAGCTAAAGCCATAGTTTCACCATCAGTGATATCAAAAGGAGAAGCACCAGCTTGTCCAACTGAGACACAGCTGAACTGTCATACTTTTCTTAATTTACCTAATATGTTAAAATGGGAATCTGTCAAGGCTTGCAGCAAAATGTTCAGAAGCAAGATGTTTCTCAGTGTGTGAGATAGTGAAGCATAAATGATAGAATGTGCTATATACCAGCAGCAGAGGTTTCAAAAATGTGCAATTCAGAATCTCTTGCCCAAAAGCCCATTTCCACATCATAAATAATGTAACTCTGGGAACACTCTGTGCTCTGCAACTTAAAAGTGATGTTAATGCAATACAGTGTTGGTATAAATTCTAGTCAGACTGACAGCTGAAGAGGTAGACCTGTGATTAAGCAGTTTTGGTTATTGCAGAGAAGGCAGAGCATCCCTCAACTTTTTGCTGGTTCCCTAAGCTGTCCCTTCATGGGAACATTTTAAATTAGACACTTTTAAAAAATATACGTATAACAAGCTTTGCTTCCCAGAATAAATACCCTTGCATTTTGGTTATATAATTTATGTTAGGCTTTTTGGTTTATATTATTACATGTACCTTTTGGAAAACATTGTTGATAAGCAAATGGCTAAAACAGCAGAACAGTTTACACAAATACTTGCCTGCCTAGACAATCAAACACTTGTGAAACTTTGTTGCTTATTGTCAGCATTGCCTGATCTCTTTGAAAAACGATTGGGAATACTTAGAAACTCTTGAACACTGAGTGGAGAAGAGACTTGTGAAATTCTAGCCCCACTGAAGGGATTGATAGAATTTAAATTGATTTCAGCAGAACAGAAACTTATTTTCTTGTGCTGAAGTGAATCAGAACTTGACTCACTTGCGTCTCAGAGTTTAGGTGGATATAGATATTCCACTTTATGTTAAAGCTAGGATTTAAAACTAAGATGACCAGCAAAGAACTGTGATTGTTCTTTCTTCAGGCTTTGTATTCCCTGAGACACCACAAAGAGAAACTCATGTACTAAATTAACCAGGGTTTGTACCAGGGCTTATGTGCTGAGTGCATGTTGCTATATCCTCCTCTTCATGTTTCCCACCAAAATAGCTGGGTTGCAGTTGTAACCAAGCTGATGCTCAACAGAAAGGACACCATCAGAAGTTATTTTTCTATCTATTATTAGTTGCTTGAGTAGCCCTGAGAAGTAGCGATATTTAGGAACTATGCATAAGTACATTAAATATATTGTAACTCTGTAGGAAGCGGTTGAGTTTGATAAACGCGTGGCAAAGCTTTTATGCTTTGGTGGTAAAATTACGTATCTCTGTTCACTCTACCCATTAGTACTTATTTGTGGCTATGGTAAGTAAAAAACATTAATATTAGCTATTTTCAAGCAAGGTATTTTATGCCTAGTGCAAATCCTTTTAAAAGGAGGTATCATTATAGCTATCTTGAAATAACTCTCGAGTTCATTCTGGATACCAAGGATCAAACTATTCACTTCATTTTCTTGTTGATTTATTTATTTCCCCTGAAGTGACACTTCTAGACAGCATGGCCTATATAACCAAGGGCATTTCCCAAATTATTATATCAATAGAGATGATAGTTAATAAGGTTTCCAATTCTCGTGTTCCCATGTCTTAAGTTTCCAGTTCTCCACATGTGATATCAATATGTAAATTGAGCTCAATTCTGGTCAGTGCTTTAGAGAATAGGAACTAAGTTTTTTGTTTATAGTATGGGGGTGTCCCCATATTGTTTTCTAAATTGCCTTACTATTGGCATGCTTTATGTATTTTTCTGAAAGTTATACTGTATCAGAGTGCTTTATACAATGTTAAATAGAGTAAGCTCTAATTTTAAAAAAAGCAATGTAGATTTAGAGTAGCTCTGCTGAAGTAGCTCTGGTTTACATTCATATACAGGAAAACAAGTGGATTCTAGCCTATAGATTTTTATAGTTTGTTAATTTCTGTCCATTACTAATTATTTATTAATGAATGACACTGGAATGATATGGTAAAATGCTTCTTTATAATGCTGTGATGAGAAAGGAAATGGTAGTTAGATTAAAAACTTTTTGATGGGCCATGTTTGACTCTTTAATAATTCACATATTTAGTTGGCAACCTAGACTATCTTTTCTGAGGTAGAAAATACATCTATCTATCTATCTATCTATCTATCTACATATAAAAGTAAGGTGTATGTTCGTTTAGAGCCACCAGTAATACAACACTAACAGAAAGAGATTACAAAGAACACCACTCATTTTCAAATGTAACTTTAAACCTAAATCTCCTTAACTGAAATCAGACAAGTCTTATTTCATAGTTTCACAGCTTTTTCACGGGAAACAAGTCATTATGATTATTTCTTCTGATTTCGTGTGTAATATGGATGCTAGAATTTTGCTGAATAATTCTTCCATTGTATCATAATTGTGGTTGATTGTGCTAGAGCACAGAAAGACAACAAGTTTGATTTAAGAGCTTCGAATGTTAATTTTATTCTGTTCCCTTTTACAACAATAACAGACTCAAAATCACTTGAATTGCATTAGTCTGAGGAAGAAAAATATTAAGCTTACCAATCTGAATCATAGTCTATTCAAGATAACAGTTTGTATAGCTAATTTGTTATCCTTGTATGTAATTGCACTTTGTGTCCTTAGAGCTGCTCCACATGTAAAGAGAAGAAACCTGCTCACAGTCTCTGTACAAGTTGCAATAAGTGGTTGTGCAGCTCATGTACAGAGGAACACGAACATGGCAAAGAAACTGGAGACTGCTTCCTGGCTGTGTCCATGAAGGGCTGCACAGGTACTGAAGATGCACTTTGAAATTTTGTTTATTGTCATATAATTTATTGAGTTGAGGTTGCAGGCTCTGTGACACAGACACCATGCTCTATGTGTGTGACTCAGAAGGAAATGTATGTGTCAGGGAGAGATTATGTGATTTTTCTATAACTTCAGGACCATTACCACAACCAGCATTCCACAATATTTGAAAAATATTGAATATTTGTGTTTCACAGAGACTATATTTTCCACCTGCCTTTTCAGTCTGTGTAGTGATGGGCAGGGGCTTGATAGGCTACAACAGCAACACACCTTGCCCTTTCAGTATTTCTGTTCTGTTTTGGGTAATTTCATTCAGGAAACTACCGTAAAGCAATTCCTGTGCTTATGGACAAGGTGTGGGAGGTAAAGTCACAGACAGCGAAATGCTGTGGTCACTGTGGTATATTCCTTTTCTAAGCCTGGAGTGAAGAACATGGCTCCTGAGCGTGACCACTATATTGCCATCAGCAAGCACAAACGAAGCCCACTGGCAAATATGTCTCATCCCTATATAATTATGATCCTCATAAATGGATATCATCTCCTATTACTGCTCATTATCTTTTTTTTACTTATATCCCAGAAGTCTGCTGAGGAGTATGCTAACCTGAAGTTATGTAAACACTTTTAACCTAAAATAGGAGTTATGAAATTTTATACGATGATTTAAATTTATAGTTTGCTCACATACGAAGTTACTATATTTGTGCTAAAGAGTTTATGCTGCACTATCATTCTTCTTCATAAGAAAGATGAAGGGCAGAACAAGGAATGTACATAAGTGTAGCCCACTGATTATGATTATGCTTTTTTTTTTTTCCATTTCTTTTGTCTTTAGGATTTTGCCTGTAGAAGCCTATACTTTATGCTTGCCATAAGTGGAGTTCTTTTAAGTCTAGGGTGTTCATATCAGAGTTTGAGGCACTTGAGATGCAATATGCCATTGCTGAATAGAGTGTAAACAAAAAAAAGAAGTCTGTAAGAATAGTGATAATAAAAACGCACAGATGAGATTTAAATGTGTGCGGAGTCTTTTCTAGAGAATAATATAAACTGAAGTACCTCTGTTCCCCCTCAAATACCCTGACTGGATGGACAAGATGTTTTTTTTTCTTGAGTTGATGGCAAGATAAGGACTGTGGTTTTGAGGCTCCAACTGTTTATAATTTCATTTCACTTTGAGTAAGATTGCCAACTCATACTGTTGACAAATAATGGTAAGAAAATATACCTGTGGCTTTGTTGTGGTTTTGTGCGTGCTGTGTAAATAAAAAGATGGAAACACATAAGCTAAAATGCTTTCTCATCTTTTTAGTCCTAAATTATGTGTGCTGAAAAAAAATGAACCGGGAGGTTGGTAGTGTATATATAGGCTAGTTAATCTAAAAAATGATTTGGGATGTAAATGATCTGTTACTGACATACCAACTATTTATAGGCTAGTACACAAACTGGATGATTTTCTCTTTGCTATGCTGTCACTCTCTTTCAGTCTCTCAAGGCTGAATATGAACCTCCAAAATAAAAGTTTGAGTCACTGTGGATTATGCAAGTTGAGGGAGGACTCTATTAGCCAAGATGAGACTGCTTTTCCGAAGTTGACATAAACTGATCAGATGAACAGGGATTAAAAACTTTGTTAATTATTCAAGAGATCCAGCTGAGATTAAAAAAATACAGGCTGTAGAAAATGGTGACTCAAATGATGTTACTTCAGAATTTAGGGCAACTGAACTTTCCCTGTTCTTCAGATTAGGTTGTTTTCAAGAAGCTAACATGAATAGTTGCAGTCAAGTCATCTGTTCCTAGAAAAAACAGGCTTGTGCCCTTGTTTAGTGTCTGATTTGTAAGAATTGAATTTATTTTAAAACTGAAGACTGTAGCTCTGAGCTGAAAATAAAGCAGGTTGAGAATACCATGGCTCGGTGGCAGTTCTCACTGATATCACAATTGAATCAGGGAATTACTAGTGGCAGAGGCTGTGGTTCTGTGTTGTAATTAGATAACATTGATTCTTAGCCGTAGTTTGTGTTTTAAATGTGCTTATCTCTTAAATCTGATACTGTACTGAGAAACCACTGATTTCTCTGGGATGATTACAATTACCCAAAGGCTAAAGAACCCTTCAGAGAAAGAAAAATGGAGAAATCGCTATATAAGACTGTGACTAGGCTTCATTATACTTGGACCTTAAAGACTGCATCTCATTATAAACTGGAGTTTAACATGGATAATTTGGTCTTGAATTTTCAGAAAAACAGCTTGTGTGCTTTGCAGGTTATGAACACTTATACAAGCTTTTCCAACTAATGAAAATCGAGATAGTTATTATGGGCTTTTTATTTTTCTTGTGAGACATAAGATCTGACCCCATAGGGGAGGAAAAGATGATCTTCGACATCTACCATATTGGTTATACAACCTGCTTGGTTACATATTATTTGCATTGTCAGCTGCAGCTTTTAATGAAAAAGTACGTGTTTGCAGTACAATCAGAAAAAAATTGCTGTCGAGGTGAGTTCAGTTTGTAGATGTACTTGCGAATGTCTGACTTAAGTGGAAGGGGTTTGATTTTGCCATGGTTTAGCTTTTTTTTTTTTTTCATTATTTTATTGACAGTGTTCCTTCTGTCTAAAACTATCCTACTGTATCCAGGAAGAGTAGATTTCACAGGAGCAACACTTCCACTTTACATATCCACTGTCCATTTTTAATCTTCACCACATTGCTCTTTAGACAATCCTTTTAAGAACAGGTTTTAGTGCCTAATACCAATATCCTCTAGCTGCTAAAGTTTTTGTACTACAAACATAAGTTTGAAAAATATTCCCCTTTTAGCTTTTTAGGAACAAAGGATGTCCTTGCTACTGCTGTGACTTCAGGTTTAGTCAATGTATTTGCTTTCCTATATTCTACAACACAGTTTTGTTGACTGGTTTGCCAGACCAGGGCATTCAAAGTTGTGAGGCAGGGGCCCAAAATCATGAGATATTTAAAACTCATGCGAGTTTAGAAGGCAATATGAATTTGGTTTGATGACTTGTTTCTGAACTGCTTTGATCTGCTCAGTTTGTAGGGTGTATAAGGCCAAGAAAAAATATAAAATAAACCTGCTTTATATAATCAAATGTTTCCAGGTCTGGGTCTTTTAAAAATAACATCAAGACTTTCCATAAAATTGTGAGAGTTTAGCAACTGTTTTGTTGAACTATAAAAGTAATCCTTGACAATGAGACCATTGCTTTGTATTCCTCAGCAACTGAAGATGAAGCAAGCAAGTTTTCCTTACTTTGCCCAGTGCACACACAAGAGCCCCTCAAGCTGTTCTGTGAGACCTGTGACACTCTTACGTGCCGCAGCTGCCTCCTGACAGAGCATAAGGAACACAGGTACCACATATTGATTGCATAATCATAATCCTGTCTAAAACTGTAGCTAATTTAGATTTAGTACTGTTCATCTGCACTTCCTGTCAGCTGAAGCTGCAGGCTAGGCCAAACTTAAAAGTCACAGCAAACTCAGTTCAATTGTCTTATGCCCAAGCAATGTGACACGAGTTACTGCCCACAAGGAATCCCTCACCGCTGTCTGCAGTGTGTACTTTCCCGATTGTATTGTCTGCCCAGATACTATGTATGCGTGCATGTAGTTCCTTGTGGTTGTACTCAAGGGCACAAGTCGAACTCAATACCTCTGTTTTTCTTTATCAAAGACATCGTGACTGTACAAGACCAGAGTTACCAATGCTTAAGTATGCTGCTTGCTTGTGGAGGTGTGTGAACCATGTGAGGAATGGTCTATACACAGTGACACTTCTTGTGAGATGAGACTGCCTGTATGAGGGGCAATAAGGTTTAGCTGTCACATAGGACATTTGTAGTCAGAAAGGAGCTGGGGACCATGTTTAGACAAGTATTAAGGCAGCTGGTTCCCTAAACTTTTCAACAGAGAAAAACCTCGTGTGAGAATTTCTCCTACTTTCACAGGTTCAGACATCTTGATGAAGCTTTGCAAAATCAGAGAGTTATCCTGGAAAATGTCATAACTAAAGTGGAAGAGAAAAAAAATGGGATTCAGGTTTCAGCTAAACAGATTGAAGACAGGTACTCGCTATGCATTTTTATTTTTTCCATGAAAGTGAGTGATCAGTAAAAGTGTTATTTTCACTAAATGTGGGTTAATAGAAGTAAGTGCAGATGCTGTTTTTAGTGTGTGTGAGTTTTTTTGTGGTGTGTGTTTTCTTGGTTTTGTTTTTGGTTTTGTTTTTTTTTTGAGGGTAGGAAATAATAGGAAGATTAAAAGAATCAAATCCATGTTTAAGTGGTACTGACAAGTAATGACATTGTAATACATGATTCCATAGCCTTTATAAAGCACGTGACAGCTGACTTCAGAGTTAAGATTCCTGAACTAGAATTTGAAAAGATTAGAAACAAAGACTATTTTAAAAATATCTTATTTCTTCAAGAAACCTCAAAACAAGCTACAAGTCCAGTCAAGACTAGTATAAAAATGAAAATATTTCATTATATGAACTGGATTCTGGCTACTGATTATGTACTTATTAGCTGTTTGATCTCTCTTCTGCATTAATAAAACCATTTCCAGCACCTTGAAAAGAGTACAAATCTATTTATACTATTTATAGTCTAATATAAAGTTTTTTGGCTATGGCTTTTTTGAGTGTTTGTTGACGAAGAACTTAAGGCTGTTCATGGCATGATGTTTGAGAGAGTCAAACAGCGTTAGCATGTCACATCCAGAGGGTAGTGGTCAATGGCTCAGTGTCCAGATGGAGATCAGTGATGAGTGGTGTCCCTCAGGGGTCTGTGCTGGGACCAGTACTATTTAATAAATGTAACTAATCCTTCATGCTTTATTTTCTTAAATGTAACTACTCCTACATTTATACAGTCTTAAAATTACATTTGCCCTTTGAAGGCAACCATGAGGCTGATGTGGTCCTGGTGAAAAGGAGTTTGACACCCCTGGCCTAGACATAAGGAAGAAAAGTTTTATGATGAAGATGGTAAAACGCTGGCACAGGTTGCCTGGAGAGGTGGTAGATGCCCCATCCTTGGAAACATTCGAAGTCAGGTTGGATGGGACTCTGAGCAACCTGATCTAGTTGAAGATGTCCCTGCTCATTGCAGGGGGGGTTGGACTAGATGACCTTTGAAGGTCGCTTCCAACCCAAACCATTCTGTAATTCTATATTTTAAGATAAGTGTGAGAGAATTTATGGCAAATGGTACAACTTTCATTGGAGTTGTCTGTCAATAGTTAGATTAGTTCTTGTAACAAATAACTACTAAGCTCTAAATAGATGACATATCAGTTGGCTCATCGCAGGATGTGTATCTCTTACCCATAGGCTGCTTGAAGTAAAGCATTTATACAAAAAGGTTGAAAATCAAATAAAAATGGCCAAGATGGTTTTGATGGGTGAAATCAATAAACGAACAAATACCCTTCTTGAACAACTTGAAGTAAGTAAGGCTAGTTTCTTTGATACCTTGGGAAATTAAACTAAATTAAATTTAATCCCAGTACCAGTGTAAAGAATATAGACTGCGAGACTTATCATCCCTTTGCTTGTATTTTCAAATATATATTTTTTTCTTTGCTGAAGAATTTTATTTATGGAATCAATGGCTGACAAAGCTTCAGGATGAAGTGGCAAAGTGTTTGCTTATCATGAGTTAATCACGCTTTCTAATGTAGTTACAGAGAATACGTGTGCGCCTTTTGAGAACTTGCAAACCAAACCAGCTTCTGGTGTAAATGTTTAATTTGTAGAAGACTGCTAGCAGCACATGTAATATCCTGTTTTGAAAATGATCCTCTGGTCTACTTTCTGTAACAGAACCTGCAGTTTTAACTCTTCAGTTTTTGGATATCCATTTGAAGTAATGTGACTTTATTTTGAAATGTGCTGAGCACAAAAAATTGTTATTGGATCTGATCAGAATTTGCAATTCTTAGTTATTCTTGGGTAATTTCAGCAGGTATTGGAAAGACAAGGCACTCAACACTTGCTGGCTACGTTTGAACTTACATATCTGACCCAAATATGGCTACTCAGCTAATTAGCTTTACAAAAAAGAAAAATGTATATTCTCATTTCATTAATATAAAACATTAGGTTCATGTGTTTTGACAACATTTCAGTGTTTGTGTTGTCTCTAACCACAACTGAACTGTGTGCACAGTTGAAGTATATGCACAGTGTTCTGTCGAAGTGCATGTAGGGGACATCAAATGCAATTGGGAGGTGCCGAGTTCAAATCAAATGAGGGCAGATGGTTCTTCACATAAATGGTAAATAAACGTGGAACTCCTTGCTGCAGGATATTGTGCGTGGGTTCAAAAGTAATTAGACAAATTAGTAATTAGAAAAATACACTGAGGGGTGATAATGAAGCTTCTGTCTTTGTGGTCCCTAAATAATGAATTTCTGGAGACTGGAAGACCATTCTGAGGAAATGTTGCATGCCTCCCCTCTTTATATATTATTTCTTGAGTCTCTTCTGTTGTATACTGTGAGAGACATGAAAGTGGTCCAGGTGCAAATTTGATCCAACTTCTACAGCTTTCTTGGGTTACATTATTCTATTAAACCAAGGCCAGAATTACGTAGGTTGTTTGCTCCTGGAAAAGTCATTGTCCTTCCTGAATTCAGACATATCTGCTGAATGGGATTTGCTTTCTTTTTATGATTGGTGTTTTGAAGAGATTTTGAATAACACTGTCCCCACAAATAATGCATAATGTAGTGCCAATGATTGTATGCATTGTGTGTGTCTGAAGAATGATGACTACTTTCTACTGATTTGCATTATTAACAGAAAATCACAAGTGAAAGGAAGCAGAAATTGGAGCAACAACTGCAAGGTATTGTGGTTTTAGGCAGACAGGTAGAACACGTGCAGAACTTCATCAGTTGGGCAGTGTGCAGTAAAAACAGCGTCCCATTTCTCTTCAGTAAAGAACTGGTAAGAGCAATACTTATTTTGTCAGTAAATTGAAATTGTGCAGTAAATGTAAGAACTGTTTTGAGGATTCAATATTTCTCAAATAAAACTTTTTTCATTAATTGTTAATATAATCATAATCCTTTGATTTGTCACCAGATTGTATTTCAGATCCAGCGCTTGTTAGAGACGAACTGTAACACAGACATAGGCCCTCCTCTGAAGATCAGATTTACCTGGGATCCCTCCTACTGGACTAAACAACTGTCTAACTTGGGTAAGAAAAATATGTTGTTATTAGGCAACTGCCCAAAGGTAAACAATACAGTACTTTCCCTGAAATGCTCTCTTTTTTTTGTTTTGACTTCCAATTTTGTACCTCTTTTCAGATTCTGAAGAAAAACTAGTGTGGCTGAACTTTACTGTTTTCCCTCCCATTGTATCAGTTCACCTATTAAAAGACATTGTTATATACAGATATGACCTTATAAACATTACCTAGAAATACACTCTATAAATATAATCTTCGATGGTCTTACAAAATCACAGTGTAAGATCACATTACTAATTTTGTAGAAACACTGTGCAGGACTGAACAAATAACTTTCAACTGAAATTACTTAAAATGTAGTGTCACTGGCTATCAAACAACCTCGACTCTGCCCAATATATTTGAAGTTCAGTTCTGTCCCAGTAAGTAATAGCTCTATACCACACTAACTCTGGCAGTTCTGTAAGGAGTACCTTGGGTGAAATGGAATATCTGCAGTGGGCCTCATGCTCTTGCCTCTGCCTTATCCATGGGCAGCTGGGCTCAGTCATGCCAATGCTCCTCAGGTCCTTTAGTATCTTAGTGGCCGAGGGACCTAAGCAGTTCTTGAGACACAATTAATGGGTACAAAGATGGCTTTAAGACATCAACTCTGTAATAATTACGGTGTTATTTACATAATGAATGTTCACACTGTGACTTTGTTTCCCACCAGCTATAACTTTCCCAACTGCAGTAGGTTTTTACAGTAAATTCAGTTTGGTGGGCTGATCAATGGTCTAAAAGATTGGTTCTCTTCCCATTTTATGATATCTAAAACTAGGTGGGATGAAACACTATCAAAAGTATTACAGGGAATAATCTTTTGACTAAAAGCATGGACAAGATCAGTCATAGGTCACTTCTATCTCTAGCTTTTATGATTCTCACCTACATAGCATCAATCTCTTATTTTTGTCACTTTCACCCTGGAAGCAGTCTTCTGTACCTGTGCTTGTGAAGGAGAAGATATGCTTATACTTCAGTAAAAAATGGAAGTGTAAGCCATATCCATCAGTTAAAATAAGTTGAGGACAAATTTTCAAAGCATTTGCTGGTAATTCAACCGTAAGGTCCCCTGATATCAGTGGGAGTTTGGTGTGATTTTAAAATATTGAAAAAATTGTCTTGAAGGTATGTTGAAGGACTGGATAGAATATTTGAATATATTTTATATTTGAAATTAGGACAAGGAAATGGCTATTCACAGTTTTTATTATGTAAATTTGTCAAGATCATAAGAGGGACTAAATTTGCTGCTTTTCTAGGTTGTTTCACTATGGAAGGTGGACACATTTCTCACTCAGATGTGCTACTCTGTGGAAATGTGCAAGGATTACAGACCTCCTTGTATCATGGGCACCATTCATCAGCATCACAGCTGGAGCCTGTGAATAACCAGCCACCTCAGTTTCCACCTGCGGTTCAGTGTCCCGCACCTGTGTGTTGCTCACACTGCCTCAGCGTCCCTCACCCAAACAAAGCTCAGCCTTCTTACCAAGACATAAACCGCCATCAAAATTTCCGACAACCTCCTGAACTGCATCAGCAGCACTTTCCTCTGCAGTGCAGCGTGCAGCAAAATGACAGAGAGCAAAGGGGTGTCCCCCAACCTATGAAGCTACCACAGTCTGGGCTGGAACGGCAGCCACGGTCAGAGCCAGAGAATGTGTCTGGGAGGGTGGGAAAGCACTTACCATCCCAGCAGCTTCAGCAGACTGTGCCCCTGGGTTATGCCGTTGTATCGCATGAGGCTCAGCAAGTTCACACGAGCCATCCACAACCATTCCGCACACAGGCCGCTTTGCAGACATCGACTGTGCAAGTGCAACTTGGTCATCTCCAAAAGATAAAATCTGGCCACTTGCAGCAGCCACCACAGCAGCAGCAGCTGCCACCGGCATCACCACCATTAGGTCAGAATGAGAACACCCACAAACAAGTAATTCAGCAGAGTCTGGACATAATGCACCACCAGTTTGAACTGGAGGAGATGAAAAAGGATCTGGAGCTTCTTCTGCAGGCCCAAGGACAGTCCAGCTTGCAGCTGAACCAAGCCAAGCCACCTCAGCACGTTCAACAGACCATAGTTGGTCAAATCAACTACATAGTGAGGCAGCCAGCCCCTGTTCAGCAACAAAGCCAAGATGAAGCGCAAGTAAGTTCTCTAAAAGTTCTTTCCTATTGTGTTTAGTCAAGGTAAGTTGAGAAATGGGAGGCACCTTTGAGATTTCATGTATTTGGTTGGACTTTCTGTTGTCTATGTTTATATTTAACAGAGGCTTCATGCCTCATGCAAATTGGGCCAAAATTTTCTGTAAAGTGCTGTGTAAACAACCTCGATCCCAAAGATCTGATTCTCTAAATAGACAAGGTGAGCAGCAGGTCAGAGCATAAAAGCATCATCGTTCTTCCTTTGTGAATAGGTAACTGGAGGACTGTAGTGGTCTCACTCTCCGTTTTGACTCATTTTTCTATTGCAAACTTTATGCCCTGAGTCCTTGAAAAAGATTCCCTTTTGATTCTGAATACTTAGTGAAAAGAGGGAGGAGAACACCTTTTTTCGTTCTGAGAGTTATTTCCCATTCTACTAGTAACTGCTCTTGCTACTGCACCTTTAAGATTTTCGTGAGTATTCATACATGCTGTTCTGTTACAGTTCTGTCAGCAGGGCTAATTTCTCTACTTTCTTTCATGCTTTCGAAAAAGGGACAGTGCTTAGTGGTGAGAATCCAAACTACAAGGCAGATATGGTGCACGATAAGGTGGCTTTCAAATGCATTCAAAACAGTGGGGTCTGCAGCCAAAAGGTGGCTGTGTCTTGCCATGGTGTAAATTCCGTGGAGTTTCCACCCTGAGTAGTTGTCGAAGTGGTTTATCTGTAGGGGCAGACTACAGGCTTTTGGAATAGCTGTATATTTCAGCAGCTTTTTTTTTTTTTTCCTAATTCATTAATGTTTGAAAGAAATCTTTATTAATTTGTCTCTCTGCTTATGGTTATTTTGAACATCTTAGTTGTTTTAAAGTCTTTGCAGTCTTGTCATAATGTGTATACTGTGAGTAGATGTAAATTTGTTACCATTTTTCTTTCTGCGATTTTTAAAACGCGAATTCTCAATTGTGATTTCTAGATCTGTGAGAGTTCCACTGAACTTGATACCCAGAAGCCTGTAATTCCTCTTGACAAAAGCGACAGTCCCTCTCTGCCACAGTCAATGGATGAAGAAGCCAGTGTGAGCAGTCGCTCCCCTGAGAACACATTGCAACAATCAGCTTTCCATCCAATGAGAAAGGTATAAAGAACTTTTTTTAAAAAAATGTATATTTTAAAGCAAAAACACGATTTGATAATATGGAATTGGAATTTGCAATCAGTTTGAAAAAATTAAAATACAGTAAAAGTTGACAAAACAGCTTGTAAATCTTGGAAGACAGTTATAGCCTAACCTACCTAGTGTGCGTGTCCCAGTAAGATGCCTACACATTGTACTGTAAACAGGTTCAGCAACAGTTCCATAAGCTGATAGTGTTTAGATCTGGCTGGCATGATTGTTAAGCATGAACTGGTAAATAAACAGAAAACTTATTTCTTCGCTGAGTAAATTCTGTCCAGTCCCTATCTCTAGGGATTTAACTATCAGGACTTGCTAACTACCATGCTAGCAGCAGTTAATTGGGGGGGTGGGGGGGAGAGGGAAGAAAAAAAGAAAAAAAGAAAAAAAATTCTCATGCAATCAGGCCTGAGAAACATCCTTGAAAATAGTTGCGCTGTAAATAACAACACTAATTACTACTGAAGATGTGGTATCTGAAAGGGACATAGTTCTGTTCTATTCCTTCTCTTTGTTTGTGCATAAGCAGAAAAATCATAGATTTCTGTATTGCTAGAATATTTCAGCACATTACAGAGCCGTGCTTTGATCCTTCCACCTACTGAGAGGCCCTAACTATTGAAGAGGCAGCATAAACAAAACCAGGAGGGCTCATCTTTACCAGTAGATCCTTGCTGACTCTGGATATCACCTGTGCATTTGAGGCAGTGAAGCTGCCTTTTATCTCTCCATACAGTTTGTTTAAAACATTAAAACTTCTATGCATGACTCATGTAGTGTACCATGTAGAAGTCTTTCACAGGTATTTTTTTATTGGAATATGTGTGTGGAATATCATAGAACTTGTCTTTTCATACTAGCCCCAGAAAGGAAGTTATTTTATCCTTCTTTAATATGTAGCTTTGTTGATCCAACAAATTTATGATGCAATACCCATTCAGAGAGCTGGAGAACCTTTTGGGAATTGTAAAGACACGGAAAGGTAATTATTACTGAGAGTGTGGAAGCAGCATGCAAATCAGATTTGGAAGCTACAAAGAAACCTGCAACTGTTAACTTAGTGCTATAGACGTCATGGAATTTCTGGATGAGGCGGTTGGAATCACAACATTATAAGAAGGTGCTCTTTGTCTCCGAACTTTCACATGTGGAAGCAGATCTGCCTTAACCTCCGATGACAGAGGAAAGCTCTGCAAATTTTCTAGGGTAGGGCTATGTTTACTTCAGGATATGACTGTAAAAGTTGAAGGTATGTATTTAAGGCCTGAGCAAGACCGTGAACCTGAGCACATATTTTTCTTTTAAGGCAGTCACACCCTCAAAGTTATTTGTGAAAATGAATGGTGATGTTATCCAACTAGTTTTCCGAGGCTTTTTCTACATGCATGTTGAAGAAGTTGTCCTTTGTCTTCTGGACCTGTAAAGGAAGGTTACTCCCAAGAGCTTAGACAAGAAAAGTCAGAAGGAAGGCAGACAGTGGAAGTAAATGTGCAAGACAGAGGCTAGTGGAGTCTGATGGGAAAAGAAGGTGGAAAAAAAGAAGGGCCAACTCATTGCTGTACAAGTTGAGAAGATGGCAAGAGGAGGATACTCCGAGAACAAAAAAAAAGGAAATTTTTGTAATGGTGCTGAAAAGTGCATGCTCTTGTGCAGAAAGCACAGATGTGTCTGGTTTTTTACTAGTTACCTGGTACCTCCACAAGAAATGAGGACAATCAACAGCTACAGTACCCATCTTTGCTTGTATTTATCTCTTGTAATGAGCTGTTTGGGATGAAGCCGTAATGTACTGACAGCTCTGGAAAAGGCAGACAAAGGAAAACAGCACAGTAAGGAAACCCTTGAAATATATGCTTCATAAACGCTGTTGAAAGGTGTATGACTGCTATTGCTGACAATTAGATTAAATGTAGATTTAAATGGGAGATCAGTTCCTATTGAAGAACAAAGGGATGGGTCTATTCATTCTCATCTCTGTTTCACTTGATTAAATATTTTCACACTCGTCTCCAGACAAAAATTTCTGTATTAGTGTTTGTCCATTTACTTTCATATGGCCTGTATTCAGAACTTTTCACCTCTCTCAAGTTCTTGGAGGACATGGAAGAAGTGAATATGGAGAAGTCTAAAATACAGCACTTGGAAAATATGGTAGAGAAGATGGCTAGAGAAAGCTTTTGCTACCTGCAGAAGAACTGTGTTCTGCCTTTTGGAGAATAATTGGTATTGGACTTCTTGGCCTTGTGTTGCAGTTCTGCTGAACTCTGACAGCCTTCATTGCGCACAGCATTTCTAGTGGAGTAGGTAATTCTCTGGCTGCTGAGGTTTTTCCATTAAAGAGAAAACAGTGTGAACCAGGATGTAGCAAAACTCAGAATTAACTCTTTAGAGATGTTTGCCAAGATCTGTCAAAATATAAAAGCTTCCATTAGTCCAGTGGTTTCCTTTATTTCAGAAGGTGTCAAAGCTTGATTGCTCATGTAATTAAACATCTGTGCATTAATTCTGAAACATGTTTACAGTATGCATTTGACCCTATTTACTGATAGCCAGATGAATTGTCTGCATATGGGATCATATTTATATGTGAAGCAGTATAGAGCAGATGCTATTAATAGTCTGGGATCAGAACATTATTCATAAATGAGGAAACCACAAGTACGTTATTCAGATCATCCCAGACAAGTGCTAATGCAGCCGTTACACCATGGTGTGAAGCATTCGCATGCCAAGTGAGTGCCTTTGAGTTCAAAGAATGCTTTTTCTAGTTATTCTGCTGAGTACTGTTTTCTGTCCCTCACATTTATAGCTGGTTATTGATAAGCAGAAGTAGAGAAGCAAGGGTGAAACACTTCATGCATTTGTAAAATGTCTTTGTGTGTTTCATTTCACCACCTATCAGGACAAAAATTAGATCTGGCTTCGCTGAGCAGACAGAATTTTGGCTTTCCAGTTGTATAAAGCAAGATTTTCTAGCTGATGCCAATCAGAAACATTGGCATCAAGACTGCTGCTGTCTTAAAGTTCTGAGTAATTCCTGTCTGTGCCCACCTGCTCTGTATGCGTGTGTATAGTATAGCCTCTAAATATGTAACTTTAGTTATGTGGTGCTTGTTTTCATTTGTTTCACTGTTTTTTGGAACATGAATGGTGATATTTTGTCAACCTTTCTGTCTCCCTGTATATTCCTCTAACTATTCTTTCTCTGTGAATTGAATTTTTTGTGCAGAATAAATGTTTCTATACTTAGATCGTTGATTGTTTGATATAAGTACTGCACTTAGCATAACTTTGGACTTCATGAGCAGATTTTAAGGATGCAACACTAGAAATAGAAGTTGTCTGTCTATGTGCAAAATGGGTATAATTTTCTCTTCACACTCCCTTGTCACTATACTGCACTCACATAGCTGGAACCTCTGTTTTGGGCTGTGGAGTTGTTCCATCTCCATGCCTGTCAAATACCCAACATCTCCAGTAAAAATGCCTGCAAGAGAGAGAACAAGTCTCAGAATAACTTTTGTGATACCCACACTTTTGTTCTGGGGAATTGTGTCAAGCCCTAGCAAACAGATTTTGTACAAGTTATTGAATTGCTAAGTTGCAGCCTGAAGATTGTGTACTGAATTAGATGAACAGTTTTCTGGAAAGGGTTACCCACCTTCTGCAATGAAATAGTCCTCCTGTTGCTTTTACATAGTGTGATATTGAGTTATTAATTTATACACAGGACTGGAGAGGTCATTTGTTCTGCAGCCGAGGCAAGAATAAGATATTTTTTGGCCTAATTGTGTTTTCAGGAGTAATAAAGGGCATACAAACCTTGCTTTTTGCTTGCGTGTACCTAATTATCACTTGTGGCTGTGAAGAGCAAGGGATACCTAGCATTTGAAGAAATGTCACTGTGCATCTATAGCACAAATTTGTAGTGTGAGCCTCAGATACTGCTGCAATAGACATTGGCACTGTCGCAGGGCCAGCTGGACATCTCTCCTTCTCAGACTCCAGAAGTACCCTACTTTTTCTAGTTAGGAGCAGGGACGTGGCAGGGAGGTTTACTTGTCTTGTCCAGCTCTTAAGCTGGGTCCTGGGCAGTAGAACTAAAAACCTAACTGACCTGGGCACAGTTGGTTTGTCTGCTGTAGGTGGCATTATTTGCTATTTTGCCCCAATACATTCGTCCCAAGCTTTATTAATGACAGCTCCACCATCTCAGTGGCAAGTGCTTAACAATTATTTTTTCTTCCTTTAAAACCGTGTGAAATTTGTAGAAGAGGGATTGTGGGGCACAGTACAGGTTTATTTTTTGTTAGTATTGCACTGAGCATGTTGTGATTACTTAGTGCCTGAAAGTAATAATTTAATACTCGATCCTAAGACTTCAAATCTGAGCTTGGGACTGGGGTGTGTTTATTTTTACTGCTTTGTTTGTTTGTTTTCCCTAATTACTATTACTTTTGGGGGAATTAGATGTGAAGGAAATAATAAGAACACCCTGGAATTTATGGTCCTGCAAATTCAGAAAGTATCAGTATCTTTTGACTTTAAAGAATTAAACCACTTGCAGCACAAATGCCTGATGCTTGATGCAATTAGGTACATTTCTCAGAATGTTAATTTCACAAAACCTTTTCCTTTGACCTGGAAAAAAGGATAAATAAAACATGATGCTGCTTGCTCCATACAATCTCTTCCTCCTTCTGCTTTAAGCCAGCTCCAGTTTATTCAGACAAAATGTTAAGAAAGGTTTGGATTCTTTTTCTCGTAAAAACGGAAAGGAAATCCTTTGGATTCTATTGTGAAATTAGGAAATACGAATAGGAAGCATGTGTAGACTGTGCTATCAGTGCTGCTGTGTGCGGTGAGTTAAACAACTGGATTGGAGTAGTACATTTGTTTAACCTCCTAGCATAATGAGCTGCCAGGGGGATTGCTCCACTTAATAGCAATTGTTCATTACTCTGCAACCATTTGCAGCGTGTTATTTCTCTTATAGCAAAGAGAATTGGTGGTTCCTAGTTTTAGCTTTCTTATCTGTGACACTTAATGTCAACAGCCTTGAGACTTTGCCAAAACAATCCTAACAAATCCTAATCCCAGTGTTTCAAGGTAAGTATTTTCTTCTCAGAATTCTTCTGTATTAGTGCTGCATGTTTACACTGGACCTTTTAAAATGCAACAGTGATCAAAGAAATATTGGAACTGAAAAATATGTTTATTTTTTGTTCTTTGAAGGTACTTTGCATGTTCTTTCTTCTTACCTTTCACTACCATAGCTATGAAATTTGTGGTAGAAGGCATTTTGGGGTGGTGATGCTGCTGCCATTATATCATAAGGATCATCAGACCAAAATTAATTACGAGACAATGAGAATTCCATTTATAGTGGCACAGATGTAGTTTGTGCCAGACTGTCCATTAAAATGTCAAAAGTTTCAAAATTAACGTAGAGATGAAGCCACCCTCTACCCAAGAGCATAATTAATGCTTATTGTTGTTCAAAGGTTGCAATGTAAAAGCAATAGAGCTTTTATAAAACAGAGATCAATTCTTTAAAGACATCCCATTTTCAAAAACTAGCTGAATTGTCAAGGGAAAAGAGAAATTTTTGCTAATGGCAAAAGAAATGATTATTTTAGGGAGTGAATTAATAGGCTATTAATGAGCCTTGTTCCCAGTGCATTGTTCACTTCACACTTGACAGCAGCTCCATGGATCAGAATGGAATGTGTCTGTTCTTAACTGTGAGTTTTAATATTTTGCACTGAAAGATCATAATGTTGCTTCATCATTAAAATAACCACAAAATTAACTTTTGCCCCAAGGGAAAGACAGATGGCAGTTTGATGGCCTCATTATTCTTTTTTTCTTTTTAACAAGAGAAAGGTTTTATATTGGCTTATATAATCTAAAAAGATCTGTGAAGAAACTGATGCTAGCTAGAAAAGTAAAAAAGATATAGCCATATAACGCAATTGAATTTCGCCTTTCTAAAAATTCTAGTTATAACAATGTCTTATGCGTGTGTCTATTGGTTTTTTTCTGCAGTTGGAGTGTCCCAGTGACTACTCCCAGTAAGTAAACTTGTCTTGCTGAAGCCAGGAGTAACTCTACTACAGCCTCAGTGGGACTAACATTTTGCCTACAGTGCATAGGGTTACACCCAGACAGGTCTTCACAGGGTCAGGTCTCTATCCCTAATAGCTGATGGCATGCTCTCGTAACATAAGTACAGCAAGATGCATGTAGTGATTAGAAGTGAAGAGCTGCAAGGTCTCCAGTTAATCTACTATCCATTTCCAATGTAACATGGTTTTAGGTAGTTCCTATTGACTTGGACAGGAATTTGTGGATGCTTCATGCTTTTGAGAATCTAGCTAAATAAATATTTAACTACCTCACAGGAACTTACTTAATTCTTACAGTGGACTGCGAAATAAGGGGAAAAGGCAAGGCTGATTACAGTCCGTCTGTTCAGTTCAAGCATGGATTCTGCTTATTTGTTTTATTTTCTGTGAGTGACATGAGAAAAATTCACGTTTTTGGCCTTTGTGGACTTCTTTAGGATATGCGAACACGAAAGGTGCGTTCCTTTCAGACCTACATATATTCCTTTCGTTTGAAAGGTGAGCATTCTTAGAAAAAGTATATGGAAAATTGTGACTCCACCAACGCATTTCCTCATTTGCTGTGTGCTAGTTTTCAGCTCAAATATAAGATAGGAAGAACATGTGTGACTAGTTCCAGCTGGTTCCAAGAAGTTATTATAGCTCAGACAGATTCATTTGCCTTAAGAGGAGGAAAATGGCCAGTGTCGTGGCTGCAGAGACCCTGTACTCTCTGGGGTGCCCTCTACAGACAGGGCTGTTTAAAACAGGCTTACTAGAGCACTATGTGGTAGAATGGCACAGACCCTCCAGAGCGCTGCAGAAGAGCTGATCTCTTTCTGTATCAAATGGAGGCTATTTTGTTTCATTGAATATAAGAGGTCACTGTTCAGGCAAAGCTCCTACTTTAGTGTCTCTTGCAAATTGAGGGAAAGGAAATTAAATTACATCCTTAGGTAGAAATTAATGTCTGTGGACAGAGTGCTCTCAGCACAGAGGTGATATGCATTGCAAGCAGAGGAATTCAAGACTGACTTCTTTGGCATTACGTTGGATTTACACAGACACAATTGACAGCTCAATCTAGGCTACTGTCTTTGCCACTGTTGGATTAAGATGGACACAGGTATCAACATCCAAAATGGAGTAACAGCTGAGAAAAATACTAATTAAATCTAGGAAATGAGTCCTGTCTCAGATTCACTTCAAAGTTGCAGGCCCCTAGCAGAAAAATAAGTACAACAATTAAATTAAACTCTAATTTAGAAGCAATCAACATAATTATTCTATCTTGATTTATATTATGAGTGCTACTTGCTGTATTGTAGTAAAAAATGATTTATTTGGTCAGCTTTCAAGGGTGAAACCCCAATAAACTATGATGAAATAAAAGGAAAATTACATATTCAAGTGGCACAGATCTGCATACTTCTTAAGACTGCTTATATTTGCTTCTTATGGATACTAGAAGAGTCCTGATTTCAGCACAGTCCCACATTCCTGGATGTAAGGCAGCTTAAGGAACTCACCTAGCTAAGAGGATTTGCTTTGTTTTGCATAACAGTATTCCTGTGGTTTTGACAGTGACAAATCACAAGACAGTAGAAAAGGCATGTTGCTAAAACTATTTCAGAGACTTGGATGAATGTTCTCTTTCTTTTGGAAATTAGACATGTACATCTTTTCTTTGTTAGTACATGTAGGATGTTTCTCGAGTTACACTATGATATTTAAGGGGCAAATACGTTTAAATGGGGTGCGCGCACTAACTAGCATAAAGTTTTTGGCATCAGTAACTGTAACAATAGTTTCATCCACTTGTGTCAGATCCAAATCATATTTCTTCTTAATTTTCTTTAAAAATAAAGTCATCTGATGATTTTTGAATAAAAATATAAAATTTCTGATACGAATCTTATTTCTTCTGGAATAACTTAACAGAAGCTAGTAGGGTTTATATCAAGGATTGATTTAATACAGTATTCTACATGCTTAGATTTCCCATTCATTGTAGGGAGTTAAAAATCAGGATCCCTTGGACTGATCAAAGGAAGAAATTTTTTGTAAATCATAGAAGAATAACCTAGGTGTCTCCTTTTTCAGTTTTAACGGTGGAAACCCTAAACCTTTTGGAACTGGTATAAGATTACAATAGGTACTTTCAGGCCCTCATGACACAACTGGTTTATTATGTATAGATGAAAGAGTGTCTCATCCATTCTGGAAAGAAAAAACAGTAGCATTTTACTGCTGAAAAACTTATTAACCTTTCTAAAAATTATTTTTATTTTTCTTCTCCCAGCGTTCAGCATCCTTAAGTGTTGTGGGCTTTTCAAACCATTTAGAAATGGAATTACCTTCAACAAGGTCATCTAGCTCGGCCGATCCACAGATGCAAGGAGCACCTGCTGTAACTCTTGGCCTGTCCCCAAACACCCTTTGTGACTGTGATACTGCACCAGAGTCAGTTCCCAGCTCCAGCTTGACCTTGGGCAGAGCTCCAAGTGACCTGAGCCCCAGGATTGCTGCTGACCTCGCACCAGGTGATGCACTCCAGGGCAGCACTAAGTGCAAGGTAAGAATCACTCAAACTCCTCTCCTGAAAGGGAATCCACTTTAATTGATAGCACATGTTATTGTTAGGCAGTCAAAGGCAACCATTTCAGTAAGTAAAGTTTTCCTTATCTGGTATTTGAAGACTGATTACAAATTATTTTCTTAAGATGGAAATAAAGAAAACTAATAATAACATTTGATTTTTTTTTTTTCCCCCTGAAGCTGGAAAATGAAGACTTCGTTATTGTAGATCATCCTCTAGAAAACAGCTTGGCTACCGCTAGGCAAGATGTAGTTGATGAATCAAGTCTTTCTATGCAAAAGGTGCTGGAAGAACCTATTAATCTTTCAATCAAAAAATCTCAACATTGCACTTCTCCTTCTGAACTGCTCAGCAACAGTTCTTTCCTGCCTGTGAATGCCGGAATGGGACAATTTAGAAGCAAAGAAGGTACCGGGCTTTTCATTATTTAGTTTAGGTTTTTAGTCTGTCTTTCTTAGCACTGTGTATTGCAAGCATTGCAAAGCAGTATGCTTATTAATGTACTTGCATATAAATGTGCTTTTCCAGCAAGCTTCAAATAATATCAGAGTACTTAATCCAATGGAAAAGCATGTTTGATCTCATTTGTGGAGGAAAAACATGGAAATGATATGCCTTGCATTTGTAACATCCTTCATCTATGAACCAGAAACAAGTGTGTCTGTGTGAAGCACCTGGAGCATTAGTTCTCTTAGAAGCACTCCTATTAATGAGACCTGCAGTTATGACTATTGAAGAGCTGTTTTGAAGAATCCAAATTCAATTAAAAAAAGAAATTGCTTCCAAGATGTAATATGCATTCTGCTAAGTCCTTCACATCAGTGGCATAGCAAATTTTTGTTAGATTAATATATTGCACAGTATGTGCTTTTGCTTGGCTCTCTCTACTGTGTAACGTTGCCTTCAGCCAAGACCTATTTCTTCAGCCTTAATGGAGAATTAGGCCTTACTCAACTCTTTTCATGGGCAAATTGCTAGCATCCTGTGCGACACTGTAGAGCCTCATTCCTAAAAACTCTGAAAGTCAATGGGACTATTCATGCAAGCAAGGGATTGCAGGATCAAGCTGTTATCCTGTGACTTATGCCAATATTTGGCTGCTTTTGTCTGTAAAAGATGAATTAATAATTGTATCTCTGTGCTGTATTTTTATTCAGAGAATTCTAATTAGTACAAAGGAGGCCTAGCTCAGTGAGCCAAGGAAATGTATTTGTCTTCTCTTATATGTGCTATGCCAAATTGTCGCAATTATGCCACAATCATTTGTGTGAGTTGTAAGAATCAGGCACACCCCTAAAAAGCTGTGCCTCAGTCAGGCTTAAGTGTGTCTGAGAGGAGCAGCTTTCTAGTATCTGGTTTGAGCCGTGTGGCACTATACACAGAAATCAGCCCCAACATACAGAATCTCACAATCTATAACAGATGCTACAAATTTGTTCTGCGCAAAGCACGGGTCTGTTGTGCAAGAGGATGGGAAGACTAGAGTGTTGAATTCAATGGTGCTGCTTCTTCACAAGGCAGGCTCTGGAGTTAGCAATTCCCATCCTGCTCTCCCTGTTTAAACGCGTGCAGCGAGGGGAGACCTGAGGAGATGCAGTCGCCATGTGCGGAGTGCACAGCGAGAGAGATTAGCTCTGTTGCAAGGCAACGTTATCTTTGGTAGTGGCTCTCAGTAGGACTTACTGGCTTTGGCAGTGCTGGGCTGCCAAATCCCGCTGCTTCTGGTATGTATTTCCAATGACTTATCCTTTTCTAATATCAAATCTAAACATTTCATCTTAATTTATAACAAAATACTTCTTATCCTAGCCCCAAGGGATGTGGTAAAATTTGTATGTAATTTCATCATTTTCCCTCTTACAGACACTTTTCTTCTTATCATGGCTTGTGTAAACACCCTCCCCTCTCCTTCTCTTTTCTAGACTAAACAAATCTGATGGTTTCAGTCTCTCCTCATGGGTCAGGATTGTGATTTTTTTTAAAACCACCTCATTCCTGCTATGCTATTCTGGGTTCTCTGCAATTAAGGAGTGCTGCCTACAGCCAAATGCTGTGCTGCAGCTGAGGCCTCTGGGGTGTCATGCAGAGCCAGGGTATCAGCTTCTTGTGTTTTGCATTCGTCACTGGTGGTAATGCACTGCAGGATGGCATTTGCTTTTTTGCAGCAGCAGCATTACATGGTTGACTTATTTGTAGTGAATGGTCCACATTAACCATTAGTTCCTTCTACAGAACTGTTCCCTAGTCAGTTATCTTCGTTTGTGATTACGTTCATCTGATCCTTCGTAACCATAATACTTACAGTTATCCCAATTCAAGCTTACTGATTTAGGAGACTTTTTCTTTCTCTGATGTTTTAAAATAATTTTAAAATTGTAAATATTCTCCACAATGTTTGCAGCCCTTCTGGTTCGGTATTTTCCACAGCTTTTCAAGATACTATTATTTCATAAGCCAAGTTGCTACTGGAAATGTTAATTAATATTAGGAACCCAGCACCACTTCAACATCCGCTGGTTTGACAGCATACAAGGAGAGCTGCTCCTTCAGCTCAGTGTGCAGTCACCCTTTAGTAATTCTGTCTAGAGACGTGACTACCACCCTTCACCTGAGCAACAATCACAAGAAAATAACACTTTAGGAGTGACGTGACATGCACCTTTCCGTGGCAGTCTTGATTGTATTGTGTTTCCAGTGGCTGGGAACAAGAGTATTTTACAGGCATGATGCTTGCAAGCCATGAGTTGGGTACCATTGACCTGAGCCAGATTTTCTTTAAAAAAACATGTTTTCCTGGCACTTACATATCTGCAGATAGTAATTATATTGGTTTGTTTTCTTGCTAGTGTTGTCTACATCAAACTAATTCCTGAAAAAGGAAGGAGTTACTATGAAACTTGGCAGTGGACTGGTATTTCTGAGGGCATCCACTGGGGCATTCATCTCTACTCCATCCCATCTATCCAGAGTTGTTTTGGTTCTCTTGTGTCTAGTATCAGCCAAGAGCTACCGTCACTTACGTGCTTATATAAAGGATAGTTCTGAATTCATGTGTTTATATTAGGTGTTTAAAAGATGTGTAGATGAGACTCTTAGGGACATGGTTTAGTGCTGGATTTGGGTTATGATTGGACTTTATGATCTTAAGGATCTCTTCCAACCAAAATGATTCTATGTTACATAGGTTGGAGGATAGAAAGGAAACAAACAGTGTAGCTTTCGTCCCTCAGTGGCAGATGGAAGACACAATTTCCTTCCTGTTCTCAAGTAACTAGAATTATCTAGAAGCATCTTTCATGGAGCAGGAGACCACAGGGACTTCCTGAGCCTTGGGGGTTCAGACCTTAGTAGGTCTGTTTTTCTCAAGTGAAGGCTGTATAGCGAAGAGGATTACTTATGTTGTTCCATATATATGGATGAATGTAGCATGGCTGTGTTCATATGTAATTCCCTGGGAATGTAACCATTATGACAAAATATTTTGGAAAGGCTTCTCATATCCAGTACAGAAGCTGTGGTTAAAAAAAAAAGAGAAAGACAAAGACTGTATCCCAGAATAGAAAACAGCATACACATTTTCTATACATATAGATGAAATGGTTCCATAATTCACTTATGATATCATATTAAACACTAGTCAGAAGTGCATGAATATTGAAGTACTTTCTACCCTAATCTGACTCGGATATTATAAATATTTTATTCATTTTCTTATCTTCGGTTCCAGATTCCAATAACTGTGAAAAGGAACATTTTGAAATGGATATGAAAAGCAATCAGAATGTCAGGTAACAGGGTCTTTCTTTTTTTTAATACAAAAGTACCACCCATAAAATTGTATGCATATATTTAGAAAATTTGTCATACTAATGAAAACGGAGAACTTAAAAAGAATGCAAGAATCCTTACAGATAATAATTCTGCAAGTTTTAAAGTATTCTCTTAAACTTGAAAAAAACAGTTTAAAAGATGCGTTGTGTTCATGTATTTCTGTTATTCTGTGTAACTTTCAAAAATGAATAAATATTTGCAAAGTTATCTCATTGGAACAATTAGAAACTGTTTAGCCCCAATTAATCCTAAAAACCATAATAGGAACAGAATTAACATTATCTCAACAATTTTATACAATTTTGTTTTCAGCTACCACTGTGATAATATTTTAAAGTTGATTATGTGCTCTGTTTCTGCTTGAAGCCAGTCACATTGAAAAGTATCAAGCATGACAAACTGGAATAAATAAAATAAAAATATACACGAACGGCAAAGTTTTAGCACAGAAGTTAGTAATGCATTTATACATCTGATTAATTTAAAGTAATTGTATTCGCATTTCTTAAGGAATCAACACGTGAAAAAAACATCCATATTTTCCGTGTTTAGCCAGCAGAGTCACTATGACAAAGGAAAAGAAGCACAAACAATAGTGCATAAAAAATGTTGAAACTGAGTAGGGAGGAGAATTTTGTGGAATATGACTGAATTTAACCCTGTGTCATTTTGATTGTAGAGCTGACCCTAAGGAGCAGAAGATCCCCTATGTGCGACTGGAACGTCTAAAAATATGTACGTCAGAAGCGGGGGAGCTCCCGGTATTTAAGCTCCAGCCACAGGACAATGAGCAGGAGGGCAATTTCCTCCTGATAATTGAATGTGGGACTCAGTCTTCAAGTTTGTCTATAAAAGTGAGTGGAATTTCCTTGAGGCTTTACCTGCTTTTCTCTCCTTTATCCCCCTGGCTTGTACCCGCAGTTTCTGAATATTATTATACACTAAAGAAGTGTTAATTGATTTCACCCTTGGACAATTCTGTGATGGGTTGAAGTAATAGCGAATGCAGCTTTTAGTTTACTGTGTAGCTCCCTGGGACTTCCACTTCTGAGAAGTCTGCCTCTGGGATTGGTTAGCTGTAGTGTATTTGTATTCTAGCAAACAAGCTGGCTCGTCTGTCTAGTTACAAATATAGGATAAATAGCTTAAAACTGACCTGAATGCATATTTGAGTGGTAAGAACTGATGCCAGAAATAGTGTAGTAGATTTTTAAAGGCTTTGTATTCTGTTCCTTCATTGGATTCTCAAGTGTGAACTTCATTCCACAGAAAGAAACAGGAATTTCTGGTGGGAACAAAAAACTATACTATTTGTTTGGTTGTTTTTTTTTGAGCTGTTTACTTTAAAATTTTCAAATAAGAGTGTAAAGTATCCTGTTTCTATCATCTGTGGTATGAAATCTGAACAGCTCTCTCACAGTACATTGTGGTATGTGGAGGAAATGACCAAGGTGACCTGGCCAGCCAGTGGCAGACACTGAGCTGAGCATGGGCCTGCTGAACCCCAGTTCCCCCTCCAGTAGAGGTCACTGCAGAGAAACCGTTTTGTCTGCAGGTAACCACTGCTGTTGTATGCTTGTGTATGGAAATGATGATTGTGTGATGCCAGATTTTTCTTCCTTCAAGATAAATAAAAATAGTCCACCTGAAGGACTGAAATTCGAAGAGGAGAACTCAGAAAACAGAAAATTAATTATATCCCAGGCTGCAGGACAGACACAACCTGCTCCTGTAGGTGCGCCATCTGTGGATCAGAAGCTCAGCAATGGCATCTCTACCATGAAAAAATCTCCAGTTACTCAGGAAGTCAGTCCAATTGAAAATGAGGATTTCTGTGCTGTGTGTCTTAATGGAGGAGAACTGTTGTGCTGTGATCGCTGCCCCAAGGTCTTCCATCTCTCCTGCCATGTTCCAGCCCTGCTTAGCTTTCCAGTGTGAGTATGTATGATATTTTGCTAATGCGCTCAGTTTCTGTTCACTGCCTTGGGGCAGAATATATCCTTAGGGATGTATATGTCAGCCTTACATGAGGACTGCATCTCTCACTTGCCTTTTTCGTTACTTTTCTTGCAAAGGGAACAATTGTCTTACACACTTGGAATTAGATGAATTATTAACAAGAACAGTTTCCAGCCATGTATGCCCTTTCTGCAGTTAGCTGGCCAGTACAACAAAAGAGGTTGTAGACCTGAGCTTTAAAAACATTCTTAGGACTTACTGGAGAAAAATAAAATCCTAGCTCTCATGTAACATCTGTGGTGTAGGTGTCAGCTCTTTTCTGCAAGAACAGTGCCTAGCACAAGGAAAGGGCAATCAGTGACTTTATATTCAGTTTGCTGGCCGGTTTCATGGGAAATTCAGGATTACTGGGGCTTTTGTGGAAATGTCTAGGACATTGCTTTCTGTAAGACGTACATTCCCTAGCAACTTGTCACAGATTAATTGTATGTGACAAAGAGCCAGAATTAGATACACGTCCACATACCAAACTTTAAAAGTGAGGCTGAGTAATGTGCATTGTTGGTGTTATATAATTCTGAATTCTGTTACAAATCGTTGCTGGGTGGGATCAGAAGCTACTTCATTTGTGCCAAGCACAAGTAACGCACTCAGCTGTGAAAAATACATTGTGAGATATTAGTTTGAAGATTCTGATGTGTTCTTTTTGTTCAAAAAGCAGAAATTTCCATCTCTTGGCTTTTCCCTCTTTTCTTTAATAACTACGTAATTTTTAAACCTCCAGCTTCGAAACAATATGAAAACAAAGTTTTCCTTTTAAAATAAACTTCCTAAGCAAAGTTAAGTTCTAATGAAGTAAATTAATCCCCTTAACTAAAGTTCTGTATTCATAGTTCTTTAATATACCTTCATCTGTAGTTATTCAGTCCCTGATGTTGCAGAAGTTGCATCACAACCTTAAGAAATTGTTCAATGGATCTACTAGGAAGGACACTTACACCCATACAGAATTATATCTATTTGGTTTGAGAATCTGTGTACTTGCACACATTATGACCTTTTTTGATAGTGTTTATTTCTTAGATAAATATGTCAGTTATCATATCAATTAATAATAAATATATCAATTATCAAACAAATCTGGTTTTATCTTATGAGCCAACTGTTGGCTATTTTTCCTTTATATTTTTTTATAAAACAGTACTTGAATCAATGCAGCTGCACACACTGTTGGCACATGATGTCAAACACTTTTTTGTCTTTTTTCTTTCTCTAGAACAGAAAAAGTGCAATGAGTAGAATCTGAAATTATCACACTTCTAATTAGATTCAAATCTCTTGAAGAACATCTAGTACAATGGGCTTCAGGTTGCCTGCTGTTGTAATACTAGTTAAGGATGAGACTTATTTCCAAATACAGTGATTCCTGAGGTTTGTTATTTGACAAGGCTGCTGAAAAAACTTGACACAAGTTTTTGGTTTCTTGTTTTGCAGGGGAGAATGGGTGTGCACACTTTGCTGTAATCCAGTGAAACCAGAGGTAGAATATGACTGTGAAAACACACGCTACAGCCACAGCTATGACGCACAATGTGGACTTGATGACTGTGACCAGAAGGTGGGAATAATTATATATTTTACTATTTAGAAAAGGACATATGATCTCAGCATGAGTCTTAGCAGTCATCTTTCCAATGAAGAAGCACTGACTTGGTTGCTACTTGCATGTTTCAGAGAGTAGTAAATACAACAAAAGCATTTTTAATATTTAGTTATATTATTCGCTTCTATCTAGACATTGCTGTTCAATTTTTAAATTAATGACATGGTATAAAAAGATGAAGCAGGCAGATCTGGATTTCCTTACTCCTTTGAACAGGGAAGTTGCACTCAGCAGCAGACCTAGCTTCTTTGAGTCAACTTTGCCTGGCTTTCTGCCACTAAATCTTTTTCCTTTAAGACCTGGCACCTTCTCAGATATCTACTTAGGCCACTTGCAATGACATTTTTGTGATGTAGTCACTTTTTGACTTTTAGTTGGGTTGAAATCATCAGACGGTCTTCATACGTGCCATTAATCCCCTTGAAGATGACATTTAGGCACTGTTAGCTCAGCCTAGATGAAAGTTTCTCTCTTTCCATTCCCATTACCAGTCTTCTCTACCAAATCACTAATTAAAAATGCCTTTTCTTAAAGTCCACTTGGTATTTGGAAATCAATTTCTGAATAAATGTCCTGTGTATATTGATGACAGCTGGACAGGGAGGCTAGGTCCACACAGCTGAGTGCAGATGTTGAGCTGGCCCTGCACAAATGAAGCCAAGAAAAAGGCACTGGTCTAGTTGGGACACCATACATGAAGCCAACAGCAATGGTTCTTAGAACACTGGAGTCCCTTGGCAAGGCCTACGAGCATAGCCACAGCACTGCTCAAATTCATCCATGCTGCTTCCAGACCTGAGTTACTCTGCTCCTAAAGAGCTGGACATAACTTCTTGACATTGATGTGATCCCTGTTTCTATTTGATTTGGTACAACAGGCCAGAAATAGTTGGGATCTGGGTCTTGATTAGTGAGGCTCTGTTTAGAAAGAGTTAATTAGAAATCCCATTGCTTGTGAGCAAACATGACTTGTAATGTTTTTGTAGTGCTTTTTTTTTTTTGCATCTGTGAAAAAAATCGAAGACTAAAAGTATTTTACAAGTTAACGGTGATTAAACGTACATACAACACTACCAGCTACATAACTTAAATCCATTTGTACGCGTGGATATGAATAGTGTTGAAACATTTTCCATTTAACTGTTTCCACACTGTTGCTCCTGTTCTTTTAGTCAAGAGCCAAGGAATGGATCTGGGTTGCAGAAAGGAATTAGTGATAGTGATGAATTCCCAAGAGTTTCCAGGAAAGATGCATGCATATGGAAAAAAAGATGTGATGTTTCTTTTCTTGCATTTCTTGACTATCCTCACTTCCAGAACTATAAAAATGCTATGAGGCAAAACATCCCTCTGGTTAGAGTGAAGTGTGTCATTTCGCATCAGGAATGCCCAGACTACATGAAAGCTCCCCTTGTTCTTAATACAATTGATCAACTAAGGGCAAGAATGAAACTCACCTGTTTTGTATTTCAAATGTATTTCAAATTTGGCTTCCACAGAAGTGTGAAAAGCTGCTACTTTTCCTGTTCTGCAACAGTATGAGCCTCCCATTCCATGAACCTGTCAGCCCTCTGGTAAGTACTGCGCACCCATGGGTCAGAGGGAATCAAAAAATCCTGTGGCACAGCTTGCAAGTTTCTCCTTTTTCTTATTGAAAGTTATTCTTTAACTTTTTTTTTTTTCTGGACAGTATTGCTTCCCAGGAAAGGAAAGATGTTTCCCTTTTGCAAATGGTTTTGCAGATGCCAGATTGGAGGCAGATAAATGCTGGTCAGTGTTTGCAGGCCAGGTTTGGGTGCCAATGTGAGATTCTGGTAGGACACTAAAGGTATATGAGGGGTTCCAGTGATTAAGAAAGTTGACTTGCTGCATACATGGAGAACGTTGCACTGCCAGAAGAGAGGTCTGCTCTAGAAATAACCTGGACTCTCTCTTTTCCAGTGTTTTGCACAAAGATGGTAACGTGACTGTTCAGGGGGATATGTAGAGACTGAACTTTCATCCATTTACTCAACACTTGCAATGTTGACTGGCTATTTTAAGGAAGATGTAGTTTCATGCTATTGTGACAATAGAACACAATGTGAAACAAGTTGGAGGAGGAAAACAAGAGAAAAAAAAGGTTTTATGTGAAGGAATGGGAAGAATAACAATTTAAAAAGCATTCCTTGTAATAAAGCTTGCAATGAACTTACAGAACACATTACCTAACAAGCAGGTTTTGACCCAGAAAGATTTAAGGAGTGGGATATCCTGGTAGCTAGTGCCCATTGAAAGAGGCTTTCATTGAACTTTGAAAAGAGTGCATGGGTATGCATGCATATGCATGAAAAGAATGCATATTTTTTAACCTGGGCAGCCTACTTCCCACAGTATCAGCTCCCAGTATTTCAGCACACCATTTTTATAACTGCTTGGGGGAAATGTTAGTTAACTGTCAACGTTACATGTATTATTGATTATGGTTAAATGACAATATTTATATCTGGGGATAAACTTTAGAAAGTGCAAATAGTAGAGTAGTCGCTGAAGTGTGCTATTTTCAAAATCAGTCTTGCAGCAAATGTATTTTTAATCAAACTGAAAAACACCTAGGAAGATGACGTGCAAGTGTAGGCACCAAAAGACTAGAGCTGTCTTTCTTGATGCAAGGAATCCTCTGCAGTGTCTTTTGTCCAAACTTGGATAGAAGTTACCACAGAGGAAATGTTTTCATTAAAAAGGTTACATACCTGTGTTTTATTCTTATTGCAGGCTCGGCATTATTATCAGATCATCAAAAGGCCAATGGATTTGTCAAGCATACGAAAAAAGTTGCAAAAAAAGGACAAGTACCACTATTCTGCACCTGAGGAACTTGTGACTGACGTGCGTCTAATGTTTTGGAACTGTGCAAAGTTCAATTATGTAGGTTTCTAAAAAGGGTTCTGGGGGGATACAAACCAGAGGGCTACACTTTCAAGCTGTCATGCTGGTGTAACTATTGGTTCCATTGACATCAGATATGGGATTGGGATAAACAGAAGTATTAGTCAGTTTTACTCTTTGGAAATTATTTGCTTTTTTAATGACAGAATTGGAGATATATATGGATTTGAGAATTTGAGATACATATGATCTGAAATTAAAGAGGGGCATCTTAGCAGACAGCTTTTTGGAATGCCAAGTTTGCTGTGAGAAGCCAGTCATAGCCAGCAAAATAGCTAGGTAAAGTTCAGGTGCATAGAAACTCTTAAATAATGATGACTACTGTTCTTTCTAGTTCACTGCACTTCTCTTTTTCTTAGAGGTGCAGAAACGTGTTCCGTAATAGCAACATCTGGTTCTTACTCGCGTTGCAAATGCAGAGGGACTAATGGGCTGTAGAAAGTGCATGGAAGACTAATGGAGATGTAGCAGACAGAAGCAAGGCGAGACATTAGGGTAGGGTAGTCATCTGGGTTTGATCCTAAATGATTTCTCTGTGCAGTTAACACTGAATGGTTATTTATTCTCTTATAGCCAGATTCAGAGGTTGCCGAAGCTGGACGATGCCTAGATGTATTCTTTGAGGGCAAACTGAAGGAGATTTATCCAGATAGGCATTTTCCTTCGATGCAACAAGAAGACTCTGATTCTGAAGAAGTGGAGAGTCAGAATAGTAACATACCGCCCCAGGATTTTCTGTGGCCATCATATGGACAGGAGTGCATGCAGCCTAAAAGGAGACGTCGCCATGCCGTAAGATTGCAAAAGCAAAAGCATTCGGTTGCTAAGTGGCCACCCTGCTAATTCTGTTTACAGCTACTGATGGGAAGTTTTGACAGGGCTGTATGGGAAAACTGTCAAGCTTCTATCACAGAGATGTGACCAGTTCTACAATTTTATGTCAAGATCCTCTGAGTGGAATAAAGTGTCAGTTCTGTATGAATGTGTGAGCATGAACACATGAAGTCACTCAGGCCACACCATTATCTTCCTAGCAAAAAACTCTGTCAAGATTTTTGAAAAGACTAAGCCCTCTAGCCATTGACTGTTTGTTTCCTTTGTACACAGGAAAGTGAAAAAACTAAAAGAATGATGTTTCAGCCAGCTAACAGCCTTCCTCAGGAATGACCTCCTCAAGATAAGAGATTTGCTATGAGGAATCCAACAGCATAACTGACGAGAGTTAAGGTGTGTGGGAGGAAAGCAAAGCACTTGGGCTGTTTATTTAAACTCTCCTAATCTGCTGACCATATGCCTTATTTCTAGATCTTGTGGGTAGATAACAGATCCAAAGTGTTTGAATCTGTCAATATTCAATCTGTTAAATTGTATATGTTTTGCAGTGTTTACACTGAAGTACTAATGTTTTGGTGACAGTTAATTATGATTAATAAAAAAAGTAACATGCTAATAATATCTAATACTGCAGTACCATTTTATAATCTGTTCGACATGATATCTCTATTTTATAGAGCACAGGTAACCATGTAATAATCTTGCAAGCTCAGTGTGAATGTTGGCCGTGCTTTGTGATGAATACAGTACGTAGTCAGAAACCCCATAATCATGTTGTCTAATTCAACAATTTTTTCTGGGAGCTTGACTGCTTAAGGCCTATGAGATACAGTCTAATGTGATTATCTGATTAGCTGTTTCTTTTGAAGCAGGGCATTTTGATTAGATCATGAAAGAACAAGTGCTAATAGAGCTAATACTAGGGCTCTGTGTGAGCTCTTTCTGAGTGCATACTGGATGCTCTGTTTGCAAGGAATGACTCTTCTGGTATCTAATTCATGTTCGGTAAAGCAGTGTGGGATTTCTTGGGTCTCAAAGGTCGCATTTTTATACAACCCAAGCCAGTTGGGCCAGTTTTTCTTTAAAGTAGATATTGGAATTCAGTAAATTAACTATGAAGCAAATTACATGGTTATGGAAGTGCCTATAAAATAAAGTTGTATATTCCTGATTTTCTGTTCGCTTATTTCTTGTAGTTGTGATTATCAACAGTACTAGAAGATGATGATGATGTATATATGTAGAAGCTCAAACAGAATGAAAGGATGTCTTAGCTTTTTTTTTTTTTCTATCTTAAATTCCACAATGTGTTGGCAGACCACCAACAAGGGCCAGAAGAGCAAGTTTAGTGTTAACTTGAACAAAGGGTAGCATGTAATTGTAGAGCCTGAAGGGTGGGATAGGTAACAAGACATGACACCTGATCAGAGAGTGATGGTTTACAAACTGCTTCCCACCTCTTCCAGAAGCAGGTGAGCCAGATCTTTGTGTGGCCAATGCTTTCTTTGTGTGTGCGAGGGCATCTTCCTCCTTAGAGTTCTGCCCAGCAGTGTAAAGCTGGGCTGTGGTCTGGCTCTGAGAGAGAAGGGTTGTTGCAGATCTCAAACACAGCTGAAGTTCATTTTAATTAGGTTTCTGTAAATAAAAATGATATTTTCAGCATAGTTTATATGGGCTATTTGGTCTGGTAACTATGTATGTTTTTTAGACAACACTTTAAAGTAAAGGTTTATATATTAAATAATAAGACATGAATGTTATATTCTACTATCCATGTGACTTACTGTTTGCCATTAACTTGGTAGTGAGCTAATGTTTTGTTTTGTTTGAAGAAATGAAAATCTGGATATTATAAGCCGACTGAAAAACTGTGAGATGAAGGAACAGCCTTTACATTTTCTATATGTGAATTCCTATGCATTCGCTTTTGTCAAACTCCTGTTCTCAAAACAGTAAGTGTCTTGGCACAGAGAAGTGAGTGCAGGTTTGTAACTGAATTAATTACCCTTATTTGTGCTACAGGTATCACCTTTTCTCAGTTGGTAATTAATTTCTCCACCAAAGACCCATCTTCTACCATTTATAGTGCTAAAATGATATGCTGTATAGCCTTCATCTAAGGGCAAAGGTAGAAATGGGAGAGACTATTGATGAATGCCTCTTCCTGGAAAAGCAGAGTCAACAAGAACCTGCTTCTGTTTCTTAAAGGTTGTAAGTTTGTTAACCGTACCATTAGTTTTGGAGAACACCTGTTTTAGTAGAATTTATGCAGGGTATATTACACCTTTATTAAAAATAGAAGTGTAGCAGTTTGTCGTCATATGTAAGATACCCTTTGGATGTGTGCTGGTAGGACTCTATAGCCTGAGCACTCTTAAGGCTAACTTTGGGTTTGATTACTTCTCTAAGGCATAGTCACAGTTTAAAAAATACTCTTAAGCTTCATGTCATGTTGGTAAGCAGAACAAAAACTGAACTCATACCTATGACTTCACATACTTTCAGACACAAATCTGTTGGTCAGCAACTTCACAATACGTTGCATGTTGTGACAACAGCATTATCTATCTTGGATGTTGCCTTAAAATTGCTGGCTTGTTGCTGCTGCTGGACACCATACCACCAGGGCATTCTTGTGGCGTTTACTGTGTTGAAGTCCAATTGCACACTGGTGATGGCACTGACAGGTATGACAGGAAGTGTCTCCTAAAATCTAACAGCCCAAGTGGCCCAGAAGAAAAGTGATAGGATATGTAGTTACTTTTTCTTTTATCATGCAGACTGTTTCACAATCCAGAACGCATAGGAAAGGAAGCAAGGTGGAACCCCTGATGTTTTCTACTGGAAGTAAGTATATCAGAAACAAATGCCAGGAACACTGTGGAAACCCCAGCAAATACATTAGGCTCCTGCAAATCCAACCAAGGGCACAATTTTCCCTTTTGTCTTTGGTAACGGGTTACGCGTAAAATGGGAAAATCCTCTTTGTGCTTAAGCAGCTGGAAAAGAGATTGATTACACTTCAGTAATAGGTCTGTTCAAGAAGAAATGGCAGCTACAAATTTGACTTTCGTTCCCCTACAGACAATTCCAAAGACATACTCTTCCAGTATCATTACGGCAGAATGGCATTAGAGTTAATACAAACAGGTATTTAACAGTACAGATTATGAAATGACTGCATGTTTTTATGTGTAATGTGCTTTGCTGAACAATAAAATATGTGAAATGTATATTTGCACATCAATCTGAAATTTTTGCTCTGAGCACATCTGCTTTCTGTTATCATTTAATACTTATTAGCTATGTTGTTGATAACTACTGATTGCAAAGCTGAATGGTTACAAAAGCACCTATAGTAACACAGGATATCACCTTTCTATTTGTGCTGAAATTTTCAATACCAAGTAGATATTTTGCCTTTTCGTTTTCAATTAGCGTAATTTATTGAGAATCAAACACGCGATGAATGAGTAAAAAAAATAAGTAGTTTAAATTTGTGCATATAGTAAAGTGCTAAGGAACATACCACTCACTAGTGACATGAAAAACTATTGTAGTGTATTTAATCAGAAGGAATCAGAAAATATATTCTCAAATTGAAAAATACCAGAAAGTGAAGAATTATGGAATTATTTACAAAAAATAGAACAAAGATACTCTATTGGCAGAAAGTCAAGCAGACAGTGCATGTGTTTTTCCATCATTATTGGTTCCTCTCAGTTTGGTTTATGGGAGTGTAAAACTATAAACAACAACTTTCTGACCTGGAGCCGTACTGGCTTGAGGGATAAGGATTCCTTTCAGGGTTACAGCTGTGCTGCTCTTCAGACATAATTAAAGAGAGAATTTGTAGATAGAGGTAACTTTTTTATTGTATAAACAAGAAAATGTAGAAAAACTTCTGGACATGCAATTCCTTTGAGAGTGAAATACAGGCAATAGACTTCAAAGCTAAGTACCAGCTGAGTTTCTCTGACTTTAATTAGATATCCATGAGATAATCTGAGGGAAAATATGCAGTAGTTATGGGCTAAGGAAGATGTGCATCTTTGGAACCTGTCTTCGTAGATCAAGAGCAAGCAGTGAGAGTTGGAGTGATTGTTTTTCGAGAAATGTTACCCAACTGCCTGTTCCTGTTCTTTAGTTAATGTCTAGAAAAGTCCATTTTAGTGTGCAGATATGTGCATTTTCATGAGAGCGTTTCGTAGATTGGTAGTATTTAGTCTACTAAATAGACTTTCCTAGAAGTTTGTATTAGGATATATAACAGTAGGAACATGGTATTTGGGTGGCTTTGTTGTCAAAAGTTTACTGTGGTGGGAATACTTCCTATGGAGATGAGAAATTGCAAAGTTCAAATTTGTTGACAAATGGCTAGCTCCACTTGCTCCATTTACTTTCCAAGTGTCTGAAAAGAGGTTCTTGAAAGATACACTTTGGATAACTTCTTCCTGCATAGGATGTAATTGGTAACAGATTCCCTGTAAATTCTATCTCACAGTGTATTTTTGCTGTAGAAAAGTCCTTTTTAGGTTAAGGGTATAAGACATGCAAGTGTTTTTCCTGGAGCAAATAGGGTAGTGTCTGAAGGTCAGGGAGTATTTTACTGCTTTTGGAGAGTGTCTGAGGTGGTTACCAGTTTTATGGAAGTACCAACACTGATTTATTGTTGTACTGTGGATGTTTGTAAGGTACTATTCTTAAACTTGATTGTAGTGCCTTGGACAATTGTGTTGGTACGGAAGTGTTCCAGAGGCAGTCTGATACTGATGCAATGCTTATTAAATTTGTTGTGAAAGCTGGTGAGGGAATTCAGGTTTCCAGTGCAGATGGTAGAGATTCCACTTATTTTAGCCACAACATAGATGCTGTGTTCCTAGATGGTTTGTGCTGAGATGATGTATCTGTCCTTTACTCCAACATTCCTTCCTTACCTGGTGCACCTGAATCCTTACTACACTGTAATGACTTTTTGACATTTTTTCTCATTAACAGTTGTAAGTTCACTGTAGATGGAAAAGGAATATTTTTATACACTGACATTTGAACAGAGAATGAAACATGCTTGAATATTTTTCCTTGTTTGCTTATTAGCCTGCTCTTGCTTCTGGTGAGGTTACTAAGAGCAGGAATGGTTCTTATATCTCTTATAAATTCAGTACTTATTCAGTATTCCATGATATCCTGCTCTAGGAGGATGTGTTGGTGCTATTTTGGACTGTGAACTGGCTGAAGGAAAGAAACCAGACAGTTGTGGTCAATGGAGCAGAGTCTAGTTGGAGGCCTGCATCTAGTGGAGTCCCTCAAGGATCGGTACTGGGACCAGTACTATTCAATATATTGATCAACGACTTGGATGAGGGAATAGAGTGCACTGTCAGCAAGTTTGCTGATGACACAAAACTGGGAGGAGTGGCTGACATGCCAGAAGGCTGTGCTGCCATCCAGAGAGACCTGGACAGGCTGGAGAGTCAGGCTGGGAAAAAAATTTAATGAAATATAGAGCAAGTGTAGAGTCTTGCATCTGGGCAGGAACAGCCCCAGGATCCAGTGTAAGTTGGGGAACAACCTGTCAGAGAGCAGCGTAGGGGAAAGGGAACTGGTGGTCCTGGTGGACAGCAGGATGACCATGAGCCAGCACTGGGCCCTTGTGGCCAGGAAGGCCAATGGCATCCTGGGGTGTATAGAAGGGGGGTGGTCAGTAGGTCAGAGAGGTTTTCCTCCCACTCTGCCCTGGTGAGACCACATCTGGAATATTGTGTCCAGTTCTGAGCCCCTCAGTTCCAGAAGGACAGGGAACTGCTGGAGAGAGTCCAGTGCAGAGCCACGAAGATGATTACGGTAGTGGAGCATCTCCCTTATGAGGAAAGGCTGAGGGAGCTGGGTCTCTTTAGTTTGGAGGAGACGAGACTGAGGGGTGAACTCATTAATGTTTATAAATACATAAAGGGTGAGTATCACGAGGATGGAGCCAGGCTCTTCTCAGTGACACCAATGATAAGACAAGGGGCAATGGGTACAAACTGGAACACAGGAGGTTCCACTTAAGTATGAGAGGAAACTTCTTCACAATGAGGGTAACAGAACACAGGAACAGGCTGCCCAGGGAGGTTGTGGATTCTCCTTCTCTGGAGACATTCAAAACCCACCTGGACACCTTCCTGTGCAACCTCATCTAGGTGTTCCTGCTCCGACTGGGCGATTGGACTGGATGATCTTTTGAGGTCCTTTCCAATCCCTAACATTCTGTGATTCTGTGATTTCATTTTTTACGGTAGACTTCCTGCAGTTTCTTAATGTAGTGCAGGTATGGGACTAACAGGGAAGTCATGAGACACCTTCTGGGAAATTTACAGTGAAAAGATTGTAAAATATTCAGATCTGAGCTAATGTTTGGATTGTACCTCTGAAATGGTGAGATTTGCTCCTGTGGACAGGCATTATAGTCTTAGCTGGTTTCCAGGTCTTGTGCTGACTACCTGCACTGGGCTGAACTTCTATCCTAGCTGAATGAACAAACACAGCACCCTAATAGTGTTTTGGATGTTGACTTAGTAGAAACTCAAAGAACTTAATCTGGTTTTATACTGGGTGCAGCAAATGTCAGCATAGCGTGATGATGAAAAAGCAGCAGAACAGTGTTATATTCAGACATTGAAAGTAAAACAGATAAACTCTGTTGTAGTCGGAAAGTTAGGGTGTTGGAGTGGTGGGATATTTTATGTTGTCATCTCTGGGTCATATGGTAATTTGTAAGTCAGTGTGTTCATTCTGTAAAGAATCACATTTTTGCTGTTTATTACACTTTTAATGTTTCTTGCAACAGCATTGAAACAGGCAAATTTAAGTCAAGGAAACAGTTTATGCATGTGTCTGTACCACATTGAGTAGTCTGTGGTGCGCAGTGCAACATTTCTGAGTTTACAGATCACTGGGCCAAGCTAAGTGGTTCTCTTCTGCAGCCAAACAGCAAACAGAAAACGCTCATACAACACTAATAATGAAAATATTAATAGAATGGGATGATAGCTGTATAACAAGCAGACTATGCATAAGTGTTCTGTAAATCACAGAAATTAAACAAAAACCTTGTAGGATATTTTATTCTCTGGTATAAATAAAGAAACAATATAGAGATTAGAAAAAGTGAAAACCAACTCAAAATCCATCCTTACATCCTACCCAAAAATCTGTGCTGCATCTTACACATAATTGTAAATACCTCAGGCATCTGCAGTGCAGTATATTAACACATACAGGTAGGCTTCAGTTTATGAGAAATAACATGAAAAATTCAGAGCTTTAAGCAAACACTGGACACACCTCTGTTTCTTTTCCCCCATGGTCTCTGAAGACTTAGAAACATTGGTAAACTGTCTCTCATCCATGTTTGTGATGTACTTATAAATATTTCCCATTTATATCTATGAAAAACAGCATGATAAGCTACTGGAACAAGTGAGTGGCAGAAGTGGAAATTGAACAGAGCCCTTGGGCCTGGTTGCAGGATTATCATCTAGCAGTGTGAAATGAAAGTATTGTGAGACACTGCAGGTTTGGGATGCACAGCTAAAACCGTTCCTTATGGAGGAGAGGACTTGGCTCTGGCAGCATGATACAAACAGTGCTTGAGGTGAGCATCTTTGGTCCTGGAGCAGTGCTGAGAATCACACAAACCTTTTTGTACCTGCAGAGAAGTTTTATCCCATGAAGGGGAATGGGGTGATGCTCAGTCCACTGCTGCAAACCTAGCACTGCCTTACAGCACAGGAGCAGTTGCAGTGGCCTGAGCAATGCGGACACTATAACAAAAATCTTTGGTTCACTGAGGTTATCTCAGGTATACTATGAACATAATGGATTTTATCCAGAGAACAAACCTCATAAAGAATCCCCGAAAGTACTGTTCCATATAATTTGAGAAAAACAAAAGTCTTCATCTTTACTTTTGTTCTTTTAAAGACCACAAAAATCTCTACAGTGCCAGCACTATTGATTGGTATGAGCCTGCTGGACAAGGAAATCACAGCAATGATCTTTTGAGGTGCCAGTCTCACTGGTTGCTCGCAGCTCTTGCATCATGTTCAAAGCTCTTCCCAGCCCGCTAGCCCTGTGTTGCTTTGCATCATGCCAGGCTGAGCCGGTGCCATGGGGCTGTCATCCCCGGGGCCGGGGAGAGGCAGGCGCTCTGGACACGTGCTGGAGAACCGGGAGCACCCGGGAGACATTCAGCCCCTGAGCTGGGAAAAGTGTCGCTCCAGCACACCCTTCATCTGCTATCTAGACGACTCATATAGCAGAAGGATATTTAATGGAAGGAGAATATGTAATTTCCCTCCTTTTATTGGTCCTAATTAGGAAGTACTGTAAATATCTGCACATATTTCTATCCACAGAAGTCAGCCTTCTGCTCCTCTTGCTAGAGAAGGGAAGACACCAACAGAATAAATCTGATTCTGCATTTATTGGATTTTACTACTTCCAAATAATGTATGTTCACTTTATAAATAAATTTCCACTGGTTGCCTCACCTCTTCCCAGCTGTCAGTCCTATAACATCCTTCTCATTTTAAGTTCTCCTGCATTATTAATTCAGCAGTTTGTAATTAAATGATTAGCTAATCAAATTGTTCCCTCAAGAGTACCTGTAAGTGCATTGAAGATTGATTAATTTAGCTGAGGTCACTCAGAGATAGTTTAGCCTTCAAACCCACTGTTGTGAAGGATGAGAAACAGAGGAACAGCTTTCATAAGAAAAAGGCTCTCTGAGCTGGGGGTAGAAGGACTTTTAACCTTATACATGTTTTCTTGTAATTCCTGTGGAAAAAATAATGGTTCTGGAAGCAGAGATCCAAAATCACACTGACTTTCGTGTTTGTATCACTTTACCTGTCAAGACTGCAGTTCAGATTTTAAAACACATCATGATAATTAGCTGCTTTCTCCTTTGCTTTACAATGTCTCAGAATCCGAGAACAAAACACAGAAGGGCAATACCATGGGAGTGGCAAGTGCAGTATCGTTATTGCTGGTTTTGTCAGAGAATTTAAGTTCTATGTGTAACTGTCCCCACTCATTTAAGCAAAGCTGCTTCTGCAGTGCTTATGAAAAGATAAAGTTCTTATGCAGTTTTAGAGGGGTGAGAGGAAATGAAGATAACTTTTTTTTTTTATGTCTCCCTCAGTTAGCTATTGCAACCAAAGGGGTGTTTTCTCACATTCCTCAAAAGCACTTAGGTACCTGTCACTTCCAGAGGTGGTGGCACAGCCTGGATGGGTCAGTAAACTTTAACTATGCAGCAAAACTCATATTTCCCTAAAACTCCCTGTAGACCGAATGACCCAGGAAAGCAACCTGCTGCTCTCCGGTAAGGTGAGATTCATCGCCCGGTGGTAAAGCGGTGTAAAGATGTGGCACTCAGGCTGCTGGGCTGTCTGTAGGGCAGCAGCAGATCTGGTCCTTCTACAACCAGGCAGTGGGCTCCCTCTGCTGATCTGCAGCATCACTTTAGTCATTTTAAGCAATGAGCACTCTCCTTTAGGTGCTGGAGGCTCCAGTATCGTTGTGCCTTCTGGTTTTAATGTTGCTTCTTTCTCTATGAAGTAGTTACAAAGCTCTATGTTCACCTTCTCTTTAAAATCTGTACAGACCTTTACAAAGATTAATATATGTACTTATAACCAAGAATCAAACTGTAATGTGGCAGCTGAGCATAAGCATTTTAGGTAAGACCTCCATAAAACCATAATTACACCCATCTGTTTCCCTTAAGCATCCAGTAGAAAACAGTTAGTGCTTATATTATCTCCTGATAGTGCTCTCAATCTGGTATTATGGGGAAAGAGGGAAATTAATTTCCCTCTTTATTTCCTTTCTAGAAAAGAATAGTGCTTAAATTTAAATACGTGTAAAAACATGTGAAAAAAACAAGCTGAAAGCACTTGTCAAATGAGCTTTATTTGTATATGGATCAGTATCAAACCAGCAGGATTTTTCAAAAGTCTAAGCCTTATGCACCAATTACGGAAAAGACATAACAGCCACATTTCTAAAAAAAAGCTGTGGCCATATAAATAGATATTAACAATAAGCAAACATAATATTTCTTAAAAATACAGAGAGTTGCATCAAAGCTGTTGGATGTAGAAAGAGCTTTGTAAATAGCTGTAAACTGAGTTATCATTGAGAAGATACACAAATAAGCCTTACCATTATGGCCTGGCTGTTATGTGGTTATTTGACCAGATTCTCATCTCTGGTAACTTGGTGAACAGTTCAGCGAAGGACTTTGAAAGGCCATTTTCCACTGTGACAGGACTGGCTCTGAAACCACTATGCTCCTAGAGCCAAAAAAGGAACCCATTTGAGACATTAATGGGAGGTGGGGGCAGGAAATTGGACTGAGAGAACTTACCTACTTGTGCTTTTTTTAGCACTTATCTGTAACCATTTAAGGGACACTAGTGTTAGGATACTTGGTATTGCGCACTTTTAAAAAGTGTTGCTCACAAGAATTTGACAATCTGGGCACAACCAAGTTAGCCAAACTCAGGCTGCTCATGCCTTTTGAAACGTCCTCATGTACCATATCGCTTGGATGTCGCTGTGGAGTCTCAATGATTTTTGAGCTCATTTGAAGGTATTTGAGACTTTTAACAGCCAAATGAAGATGACACGCTCTGTCTGTCCTGTAGATACCTACGTGAATCTTTCATGTACCCGCTCCCACGGGTCAGGTACCTACGTGTGCCCTTCTCACTGCGCACTCCGGCTGTCAGGGGTTGGACATGGTGACCAGGCGGTGTTGTCACTTTGTAGGGGATCTTCTGCAGCAGCAGCTTCCCAGAAAGTCACTTCAGACTTCCCATTCCGCCTGCTATTGCCGCTCCTGTTGTGCGGTGTGTCCGGGGGAGCGCTGCTGCAGGGGATGCGGTGCCAGTAGGTGGAGCTCAAGGATCCCACTCACTAAAGAGACGGTGAAATTAATGTCGAAGGTGCAGGCCAAGATTTTGCAATTTTTGTGTGCTTCTAAAATTTGCCCTTTGCTATGACATATTTTTTTTTCCCCCTGAATGAGCCTGCATTGAGAAATTAATACAAGTGAAGCACTTTACAAGATTTGAGAAGTCAGGTTGTCTGAAAAAATTCAGATAAGCATTCACTGCTGTGTGTCTCTGTCCAAATAATGCTTCCTGAATTTCACCCGTTGTCAGTGACACGGCAGCTCTTCATGTCGCGTTGTCACTGTCATGGTAATTAGTTAAAAGTACTGGCACTTGATAACCTTATTATGCTCGCAATGTGAAGGAGGTAAAAATTTCTGTGCATCTGCATATGTGCTCTTACTAGAATCATGTTACTATATGATAAATGATGTAATTTTACATCTCTGGTCACTGTTTCCTCCACTGTTACAACTGGGGAGGGGGGCTGGTGGTACTTTATCTACTGCATATTTGATGCCATACCTATCTGAGACAAAAATAAATTTCTGCAGGCCCTAAGGAGAGAAAGCATGTATACACATTCATTATGAGATAAATATTTAGATAAATAACAAGGATAACTAAAGTAATGTCTAAAGCTTTCCCATGGACTTCCCGTTAATACACACTTATGCTGGTTTCTGTTCAAAGCACAGCTAAGTGGCACGGAAGAATGAGAGCTTTCTAAAATTCCCCTTTCAGATAAAGAAGTTTAGGTCTCAAATGTCAAACATAATGTGACCTCAGGGGTTCCAACCTAGTCCTTAGCAGGCCTTTTTCACCCTTGAAAAAACAGCTGGCTTTTGAAACAATGCCTCCTTTCAAGAATTTTGGCTTAATATTATGGCATGAAGGTCAAGATTGTCTTGTACTGACTGAGAGGAGCACAGCAGCTTTCACAGTGGTTCCTTTCTTTATATGAGGCTCTTACTTTTACTTAACATTTTGAACTAAAAAATGCAATGTAACATGAGAAAGAATCATTTTCTCTGTGAGGATTTGATGTGTTTCATCTTTTAGCCTCACTGTTGTCATTTTTTTTGGTAATACTGAATGGTTATTCTCTTATTAACTGATGCCCTTTCTTTGACAGGACTATTTACTTTCGCTGGTCTTGAGTTTCCTGGCAAGGTACACAGACAATTTCAACTTGAACCTTTCAGTGGAAGGAACACCAAGACAATTCAGCATGACTCCTCTGTACAGGCTACCAGTGGAATAAACAAATGATGGACCTGTATGAGACAGTGAACAAGCCAGGTCAGCTCAACCCAGACAAAATGAAGGTAAATTACAGCACAAGCAGGCTGGGAGCAACCATCAGAAGGCCTGCAAAAGGTTAGATTTAAACCTCTCAGATCTGAATAGAGGGATTACTTCTGGTTATAAAAAGAGTCCGCATATTGTATGTGCGCAATTACTTCAGAAGAGCAATCCTGCTCTAATAGACCCAAAAAGGCAGTTAGCCAGTCAGGCAGCTGGCTGCAGACAATGGGGCAAAAAACCCTGAAAACAGACCTGCATGTGTCTAGATTACATATTTTCGTTCTCAGCCACCCTCTCGCCCTTATCCCAGGTGACTGTTGGGTGACTGTGTGAGCTGGCCCATGGCCCGCTTTCCTGAGGCGGGACAACGTGCCAGAAATAATGCACTTGTTGGCAGCTGCAGATCAGAACATGAATCTGCAATGCAGGTATCTTAGAGGAGTCAGAGTTGCTCTTGATTCACAAGCCACCGTGGTCAAACAAGCAATTTTTCTTCTGTAGCTGGCATGTTATGTGTGACCTCTTCTACTGGCAGTGGCCGTTCTCAGACGTACCTAAGTCACTCACTGTCACCTTGGGCTCCACTTGCTGTGATGTATTTTTTCTCAGACTGAAACTGAAGTCATCTGGAAAGGATGCCTGAACAGACAAGAGAGAGATGGTTTAAGTAATAAGGTTCTTCCAAAACTCTTAGGGATAGCAGATATTGAGGAATTTAAATATACTTATTATCCACTCTTTTTTTTTTTTTTTTTGGATGCTTTTTTTTTTGTCTGGAAGGCCTTGTTTTTATTAAAAAAGCCTTTGAGAAAGCTCTCTTAGCACTGGTACTCCTGGTCACAGTTAGTGTAATCAGTAGGAACAGAACTGGAGGTTGTGTGCCCAGGTAAAAGGAAGATTGTAACTGGGGATTCCAACCCAAGGCTCACTCCATGCAAGGAAAAATTCAGTAGCCCTAGAGAAAGGACAGCATAAGTGCTCAAATTTTAGTGGGAATGCCACAAAATTGTACCCAAAGTGGGGAGAAAAACATTTTGTCCCTAAATTGTGACAGGAGCCAATTTCACTTACTTTCAGGTTATTCCAGGGCTGATGAATGCATACCCATGTCTTTAAGTTTAGGAAATTAATAATTTTTCTTCAGGAAAAAATAATGACAACTACACTGGCATACAGGGAATGCATAATAATTTACCTGGAGTAACTGGTCCATCTATTACTTTAGTCCTTAAAACCCTAAATAGGTGGATATCTGAGGTCTCATATTAAACTCTGGCAACGTGCCCTATCTATTTGAACAATATTGGTTTCAAAAGCCTGTTTAATACAGTGACAGCAATAGTTGTGGAGAAAGTTTTTAAGCCCACCTTTCAAAATTTCTGAACTTTAGGACGAGTTCTTACTGAAGTAAATCAGAGGAGTCAATACTGATTTTAGAAGGAGATGCCAGACTCTTAAAAAGGTAAGAGAAATCCAGGCAAGGGAAAAAAAAAGAGCATCTTGAAGTGACTCCTCTCAGTTTGACTTGCATTCAGATACTTTTCTAAGATTATACATCTGCTTTATCTGTTCAGCATTCTCTTTGCCTTGCCTCTTTATTTTTTTCCTGTGCTCAGCTATGGCATTCAAGGTTTAAAACAGCATACTGCCTGTGCTGAGAGAACCTCACGGAAACCATTGTCATTCACTGCTTAGCAATGCAGGAATTTAGTTTTTTCCTCCAGCCGCCTTATAAAACCGGGTCTGTTGGCCTGCCCTCTGGAACACCAGCAGGGGTGCAGCCACCTCCCAGGAGGGTGCCCTCCATGAGGAGGAACACCCCGTCCTACAGCCCTCCAGCCCCGCTGAGGTGCGAGTGAGGCCACGCGGGGCCGTTGCCTTCGTTTCCTCGCTCCCCGTGTGAGCGGGACCCCCGGCCCTGCCAGCCCCTCCACCGGCTCCCGGCTCCGTGCTCACAGACACCACGCACGACTCACAGCTCCCCTTGCCGTGGTGGATTTTTTTTGTACGGCTCTGAGTTTATTTAGGTGTCAAATGTGATTTATGTGTGTCACACCATTTGAACGAGCCGAAAAATGCGAAGTTAATTTATTTTAGAATGAGTAGATTTTAACCATCTAGATTTTTCTGGCTTAGTAGCCGAAGACTTTGGTATTCTCTCGTATTTAACTGTATGTCTGATTTCATTATGAACTGAATTTGCAATAAAGTACAGGGTTTAATTTTGATATTAAAAGTATTCTTAGGTAACGTGTATTGCTAACTTTCTTTGTTTGCACATAATAATCCAGTTTATCCAGAGATTACAGAAAAGGTTATCTAAGAGTTACTTTACTGAAATACAGCATCTTGGTGAGATGAAATGCCAATTTACTAAATCAAGCCATAAATACGTCCTTCAACTTTACTGCTCCTTTTTTCCTCTTTCCCAAGAATGTGGCTATGTCCTGATTATATTGCAGTACAAACTTTCAAATTCTTTGATCAAACCTACTTCATAACTGTGTAGACTCTGATTCTATAAAGCCCCTGCATTCTTTACATAGCAGCTTTGTTTTGTTTTGTATTATTCATTCAAGCATGGAAGTAATGCTTTGCAGTCAGTTTGTTTTGATATTCTAAAACTTGAAAACAGTGTTCCTGTCAGGGCTAAGGCACAAAGGTCAGCTGCAGAGTCTTGCTTCTGTTGCAATAGCTGTTTTGTGGTTAAGATATGTATTTAATTTTCCAGAACTGTGATTTTATTCATAATTCTGGAGAGAAAAAAAAATCAGCTAAGTAAAAGCGAAGATTTTGATTCATGTAATAATGTCATACAAAAGGCATACGATGAGAAGGAAGGATTGCATTTGGGTATTTTCCGACATTGAAAATGTGGCAGAAACATCGTTCCTCAAAAGTAAGACGCTCTTCCCAAACTACGTTATTACTGGAGACATGGAAGATGTGGGGATTTGTGTTGGTATGGCAGGGACTTTAAACCTCCATCTGCCTCCCATAGACCACAGTAGCCATTCATTTATTTCGTGTTCAGTAGGGGTTAGAAAATGCTTAGAGTGTTAAAGTATTAGGTGGTTTAAAAAGAACTAGGTAAAAGCAAGTGTAATTATTAGACATAGATAGAATTACAGTAAAAACTTTTTGAGTTCTTTCCAGGAGGGCACACAAGCTCAGACTTGCCTGATCTATTTCCGCTCATGTCTCTTCACAGTCTTTTTTTGATTCATTTGGGAAGCTTCCTTATCTGTGCATTGCTCAGTAAGGGGTATGCCATCTGCATGTTATTGTAAATTAGAGGATTCATCCATCTACTATCTTAGATGAGTACAGCTTTCCTGCAGGAATTTGTTAAATTGTATAAATTTAATTCTCATATCCCTTCTGGAATATTGAACAAAACTCATTTTATGACTGCAGGGTTTTAAAGCAGAAGGGACAGTAAACTAATATAATTAATCATTGTGTCATTGCTACAGAATAATGGACTAATTCTCTTCCTAATTTCCAGTTACTTATCATTTTAAATCTCACAGGGAAAGCAGCACTATGTAGAAAGCAACAAGGAACAGCCAATTAAAAAATGTTTTGTTTCATCATCTTAAGTAAGTGTAGCAGAACTGGGGAAACTCTGGTTGTAATTTATTAGCCGCATTTGTTCTTTGAGTGTTCACATACCGTTAGATATTTCACTGAACTGCTTCTCATGGAAAAGATCACGAATTTCCCTTTGTTGACATATTTTGTCCATCAAGTTTGCATTTTTAAAAACCACTAAAGTATAGAGAATAATTGGCTTGAGTTAAAATGAACAAAACAAGCCATCTAAAACTCTTTTAGTTCACAATTATTTTTTTAATGTCAACTGTGAAAAAATTAAAAATTCCTGTAGTTACAAAAACTCAGTTGTAATCTGACACTGTCCTAATTTGGGCCACTTAAACTAAACACTTTCGTTTTACTTACAAGACTGTTTCAAATATTTAGTTCACAGCTGAATTCAACTCCGCCATTACAGGTTGGTCAGATTACTCTTTACCAGCTGATCACTATAAATGTGTCTGCTACCTGCCACTAGTTTGGGCCTGAGACAGGGCTCTACTAAACCTTTGCAGGTTCAAGTTTAGGCCGGCATGATAAAGATGACCAATACCTCTGATATCTTGCACTGGGGTTGGAATTAGGATGCTTTGAGAGACCTTCAGGCCTCTGCTGCTAGAGGCAAAGGGAGAATATCAAGATGGGGAAAGAGAATGGAAAGCAATGAAGCACTGGGAAAAAGTAGTTCAGAGACAGCTGGAATAAAAGGAGCACTGAAAAGCCTGTCTGGATCCTGTGAATATGCAGCTGAGTCCTAGATGAGATGAAGGAACGGCAGAGGGGGAATGCAGGGGGGAATGGGAGGTGCTTGATGGGAAGAGAGAAGTAAGTTTTGGCACATGTGAAACAACGCTCCATGGGATGGGTAGGACAGAAAGGGAGGGCTGGTAACATCTGACAGGAGTGAACAGAGGAGAAAGATAAATTGATAATTACTGTTACTGTACAGATTTCAGGATCATTTTTGGCAGCAAGCTGGAAAGCATTTAGAGACTGAGCTTTCAACTAAAAATTCTCATTAAGTAGAGACCAAATAGCCCCATCAGAAAGGTTAGAAGAAAAACAGTTAAAAAGGCAGCATTTTTTCCACTGGTTTTCATATAACTATGGCTAATTGAACTGAACCTAGAGGAAGTACTGCCTTGAATTTTTTTTTTTTTTTTTTCCTTGAACAGGAATTTGACATAAACTGTTTGCTACTTCGAAGTTTTGTTAAACTGGAACAATTTTAGTCACTGCTGAACCCAAATTAGAACCTAAATGAGTAATTAACCTGTTTGATCCTCTATCAAATTCAGTATCAGTTTTGGGCAATACAGCTTTCTACATTCCCCAGTTCAATCACACTTCTCATTTATCCTGCCCAGATTCCTCTCAGCCTCCTGCACTGAGTCAGCTGGTGCTATAGGTTGTAGAGGACCTTCTGGTGGGATGAGTTGGTCAAAATTGGTTGGGTTTGAACTGTGTGAGTAGCATTGCTCGGAGTTCACTTTTTTTGGTATTTCTTTATTAGTGCTTCCATCCTTGTGACAAACTTCCTGAAGGGTACAGAGGAACAACCTACCTTCCTGTCAGACCCTGGGGAGAATGTTTCTGCGTGTTCTGTTGTACTGCTAAGCCAGCCATCCTCTGTGCCTCATCATCAGAGGAACACCGCTGTGACAAGCCATTTGGAAAAAAAGTAACAGGGATTGTGTGGGTTTTCATCTAGAACTGACATCAGGTCTTTAAAACATTTTTTACAAATGCTTGCAAATCATATAGAAGTTGCCATGCAACAGTTCATGGCAGTTATGTTGTTAGTAAACTTAAATGCTGTACAAGCAAGCTCTTTGAGTTGGATTTTTATTTTCTTCTGTCTGGAGAACATGGTGTCAAGTGCCTGTTTTTTATTTTAAGAATAGTCTTAAAGGCTTGATTGCTCTTTGATTCTGATGTTGTGTTGAAGATAGTTCGAAGTTATAAGGAGTTATGTATGCTGTATCTTAATGAAATGCTTGTCTGAAATTGTACTGATAGCCTGCTGTGAAAAAAATCAATTTGCCATCAGCAAACTGAATGTACTTGATGCTCAATTTAGTTCACCCAACTATTTCACATTCTTTCCCTATAGGAAAACAGAAGGGTCCTGAGAATTAATTACAGTGTTAGCATCTGCTTGTGGCAGCTTTACTGATATACTTAGTAGAATAAGATAGTTAAGGTGGGAATGAGAGAGGGTGTAAAGTTTTTCCCACTACCGTTTCTTATGAAAATATCTTTATAAGGACAGGCCTCTTTGTTGATTCCTGTACATACCTTTTTTTTTTTGCAATAGACTACCCGGTTGTGTATAAAATCAGGAAATACCGATCGCTTCCAAATAAATCGTGTTATGTCACTTTTTCATGGTTCATATTTCTATAAATATTGCTGCACAGTGCAGTACTGTTTATCTGAATGCTGGCAATAATATTTCTTCTTTTAATGTAAATTCCAAACTTTTTGGGGATCAGTAGATGAATGAGAAGTTTGCTGAGATTACAGGTTCCTGAGATTCCTGATGTTGAATCTTGTATTAGTGTAATTCCAACCTGCTGTGCCAAGTACACCATGGAGCAACCCTGAATGCTGGACAAGCACACTTTTGTGTTGTGCAAAATCTCCTTTGACAGTCTTTCTTAACATTAGAAGTGTTAGCGTTCTAACACGTCAATCTAAATGGAAGTTTGATTGTGCTCAAGGTAGGTTGAGCTGCAGCACAAGCCCACAAAATATCGGTGATTTTAGGATTTTAATATCCTAACATTTTGTATTTTAATGCATATTTAGGTAAATAAATCTCACTCAAGCTAGAAGAAAGAACAGGTGCAGTACTTTTTGTCTAGGCTTTTTCTTTTTGCTGAAACAACACAAGGTATAAATTACCTTTCTTGGAATACCTGAGAAAACATGATCTCTCAAACCGTAGAGATTTTCATTATTTGTAAATTCTCTATAATTTCTGTCGTGTTGGATTTGAAATGTGTTCATCCACATCGCGGTATTTTAGAGAGGATCATCTTAGATTTCTGGGGGAGAGTGCCTGAAATTTGGTTTCGTCATGAATGATACTGATGCCAGTAATGGTAGAAGGGTTAGTCCTGTTTGCATTGGAGAACAATTTGAGTTCATGTAATTATAATAAAAACTGTAAGTTTGGTGAAGTAAAAGCAGGTTCCTTGTCCTCAGTAATCTGAAAGAAGAAAATTACACCAGAACTACTGGAAATTTAAAATGTTTTTAATATTTCTTGTTTCATATTTTCTGACAAGCTGCAATCACAAATGGGAAAATTGTATTTGCATGTCTGAAGGTGTAATATAACCTTTAAGCCTTCAGAAAATTTACATGTGGCCTGTTAGTTGCTTGAGGGTTTTGAATAAGTCATTATCTAAAGAAATACAATGTAGGCTTTTATTAGATTAAACTTTTTCTTCTTGAAGACATTTGAATATTCTTTACCATATTATTTGTTAATTTTATTATTTTCTATATATATACACGACATTGTAATTAATGCTTTGGCTTTTGTGTTAGATACAATTTTTACCTCTATGTCCCACAGCTTGCCATATACCAAATGCTATTAACTTAACTCATAAAAATTGTTGAAGCAGTGCCTGGCACTGGTCAGATGCAGTGATAATTAATACTGAAGTGAAAAGTATCTAAATTATATATTTCATAAGCTAATACTCTTACAAGACTGTAGTAACATTGTGTGACATTTAATACATATTCCTGTATATCTTGCTTCTTCTATCAACTAAAATTTTAACTGAATTTTGAAAGAGTGGGTCTTCGCTCCCTATTGGCCTAGCAATTGATAAGCATCTCTGTATTTTGTAGATATGCTTTATTAGAACATCACATGGCGTGAAATTTAAACTCTACACATGTATAACAGTTTTTGAAAGAATGTGTGATTTGCTGCTCTTCCAGAGCAAACGCATCCTCTAAATAATAATCATTTTGGTAAACACTTGGAATGATTCCTGAGACTGTCTAGAGAAACCCTTGAAAATAAAAGGTGGTCTTACTGAAATGAAAACACAACTAAACTGTCGAGAACCTGCTAACAGGAGAACAGCCTATCTGGACCTCAGAACTCGGCTGTGCACCCTCATCCTTTTCTGTTTGTCAAAAGTGCACAACAGCAGTGTAAACAGGGAGGTAACAGTCTTAAAACTAAGTCTTATATTTCTTTATAAAAATAAGATAGTAATTTATTAAAATTGCTGGTGCCGATATTTGTGATTCCTTTGGATACAAATAGACACCCAGGTGGATTGAAAACTAGTGGTTTTTATGATTCTTTAATATAGATACAAGCAAGCTATATGTTTTATATGTTGTTTAGCAACATCAAGGGGAGCGAAAAATAGAAACATGTTTTATCATTCTGCAACTTTTATGGCAGATTAGTAATTGTTACCTTGAAAATAGTTGAGATACACTTTCACATAAGCTGCAATACTTTCAAAACAGTTTTTTCTAAGTTAAATTTGGTGCAGGAGATGTGCAAAATCTTGCGATCTTCATTCCTTGTATTTATGTGAAAAATAATGGTCAGGAAGAAGCACTTTTTTTGAATACTTCAACAAAAATAAATTGAAACTTGCAGGTAGTGTCTTCTGTGCTTTCAGTTTCGTAAGAAGGAAATCATTTTAATAATTTTTTCTTTGGTGTAGGAAAAGCATTCTTGATAGCATAGTATTTCGAACAGTTATGAGGAAAAATTGTAATTTTTGTATACCCCTTTCTTAATTTCTCTAGATGTTGAAATATTTTCATCTGGAGAAGGAGCGTATTTTGTGTCTAGCATTTTTCATTACAGGTGCTAATTAGCAATAGCTAACAAATGATGGTGTTTTGCATTAATGCTCAGAAGAGCATCCAGGAGCTCCAAGAGCAATTGGATTCATTGCTGAGACTAGGGATGTCTGCTCCCAGAAGCTCTCAGCAAACTGCCAGATGCATAAATGGTTTTGAAACAGCATATAGCTATGATTAGAGTAATTTATTTATATATAGCTTTAAGTATGAAAAGTGAAAGGGGTAGAAATTGTAACAAAGAATGGTAGGAAGGGAGATTTTGTTTAATAAATAATTTGTTGTTGCAGGAGCACAAGTGATAAAGGTTTTTTTCCTTCTTCCTGTGATCCATTATAATTGATAGTTTTGGTTAATTTAGCTGATTTCTACAACAGATGCTTTGTCATGGGATTTGAAAAATGTTGTCTGACATATAGGATATATTTCAGCATGTGGATTAGACTGTTTCGCAGATTTTTTAAAGTAAATATCCTTTGTGTGGTTGCCTGCAGCTGCATGGAATTGCATTTAATGATTCAGACTGTCTCAGGTATCAGCTCCAATGAGGGGGTGAAGGGACTATTATCTACCTATGTTTGATGTCAGGAAAATATGGAATATTTTGCTACAAGTAGCTCCTATTTAATACACAGGGTGTTTCAAAAAGATGGACCCAATTTGAAGTCACTACATCTTTGAAACTAGGTCCACCTTTTTGAAACAGCCTGTATGTCAGAAATGTTTCTATAGTTTATTTCTCAAACCATATAGTTGTCCTGATTGACTCCTTGTTATATTACTTTATGTATCTCTGTAGCAAAAAGACTTATTTCAGCTTTGAAGGACCTTAATTGCTTTTCTTTCCTTAATCTATGATAGCTAGATACATCACGTTGTAAGCTTCACCTTTTAAAGTAGTAGAAGGTTTGCAAATCCACCTTAAAGTACTTTGAGAATTTAACTCATGATTGTAGCTGAAAAGAAAAAAAAAAGAAAATCAGGAGAGGTCCTTCTTTCAAATAACACTCTCTTTGTTGACCGTGGCTGGACACACAGGGCAATTTCACACATTTAAGAAAAAAAAAAATCTCCTTTCTTCTGTTCTCATAGTAGTCCAGCTCATAAATTTGACAAGTGTTAATTTTTTTTTGATAAATTTTCATCAAGTAATAGTTTATAAATGCAGAATAAAGCTATTATTTATAAGGTTGTAGGGCAGCTGCTGATTCTTTCATGGTCCTGTAACAGCTACCAAAAGACCAACTAAATGGACTTTTTTTTTTTTTCTGCTTTTCTCTGAAACAATGTGTTTTCATCTGCTTCCTTCCTGAAAGGTCTTGATTTGAACTTATCTAATTTCTCACATGTTGTTAGCATGCAGATGTACAAAGATTATAGGTTTTCTTTGAGATGATTTATCTTTTCATCTACTGTTGACCAAGCGAGAAGATTAGAAGGAAGGTAGGAAATTATATTAGAACAAGTCTTCAAGATACCGTCACAACAGGTGCACGTAGTTTATTGGAGGCTATTTCATTGCCACAGGCCAATGCCTAAGATAATCATTCGTGTAAGAGGGTGCTTTTTTCTTGCATATCTTGTTTCACTTATACTAATTTTTTAACTTTGGAAACAATTTCATATTCATTATACAGCACTCTGTGCAGAATTTCTGAAATAGTTTGTGTTGTTACTGAAAAACTTTTAGGAGTCTTCAAACCGAAAGAATTTGGAACAAGTGCATTAAATTTAATGGTAGGCAATCTTTAAGAAGGAATATAGAAAGTTGTATTGGATGGGCGAAGTAAAGTCACTGTAAGAATTAACTTTTACTCTTGACATTTCTATTCAGTAAATACAATCTTGCAACAGTGCATATAATTCACATTCCCCTGTTTGTATTCTTAAATTTTGATAGATTCCTGGTTTTTATGACTGTTCAAATTGCATGTCGATGGCAGTATAAAAATGAATGACATTTAATTTAGTACCACTGAGTTTCCGTTTTCAAGAGAGATCTAAGTAAAATGCATGACTATGATATACTTGGGAAGATCCTGGGAGCGATTTTCTGCACCGTTTTCCCCTCTTCCAATCTTTGAGAACCAATCTTTGAAATAATATTTGATATTTTCATTTTTTTTTTGCATAAAGTAGTTAGTGTAGCTTGTATTTGTGCGCGCACAACCATGTGTGTACTTGTGAACTTTTTTAATTAAAGAAAAATTGGTGTGTTCCCAGATCACAATAATGAAGTATGGAATTAAGGAATACATACATTTGATTATGGCAGAAAACCAAACAAAAAAGAACAGTAATGAAAATAAGACAGCAGGGTTAGCATAACTTTTAGACATAAAGGCATGTTTTTTTGCTTAGCTTTTTCCTCCTCTTAATATAATTACTTTATTTGTGACCTTGCATTAAAATCTGCTTTTCTGTCATCTAAGTAATCTTTCTGTAATTTATTATTAATTTTTAATTACTACTACCTTCAGTACATTTTCACAGACACAGTAAAATCTGTAATTACTTGTTATTTTATAATTCACTTCAAACACATAACGATATAACTCTTTACCTGTGTAATATATGTACTAGTGTGTAACTTCATGCTGCACATCGAGTTTTTTGGCAGCCATTTGTTCAACTGATGTTTGATTTTCTTTTTAGTGATAAACTTTACATAACTTTTAAAACTCAGACCTTTGGGTGCAAGTGTTGAATGACTGTTTTGATCTGTATGAGACAGGAGTAAGGCCAGCTTTGTAGGTTAAGCTAGCTTCATCCATGTTCATAGAGTTTTTATTTTTAAAGCTTTAATACTGAGGGTACCAAGTATTAGTACACAGAATACCAAGAGATGTTCTGCAATCATGTCTAAAGCAATTTGTCTTTTATATTTAGTAGATAAATTGAATTGGAAAAATGTTGAACTGGATGCCGTGACTTGCAAATTGATTCCCATCTCAGTGGTAAAATCAGTAAACATTTGATCCTAAAAGAAGAAATATTAATTATTTCCGAATATAAATTCTAACATGTCTTCGTACGGTGGCTTCCACTTTTCATCTCAGGTTGCAATATTTATGAAGGATAGGTTGGTCCTAGCTAGCCTATTAAAGAAGCAAAATGTAGCATAAAGATGCCACCTTGTGGGTGAAATAAATGATGCAGTAGGCATGATTCAAAATAACTTGTTAACCAAATAGACTCTATGAGTTTGCAACTGGTTTCTAGAATTTCAGGTTGTATTTTTTGAACATTTTCAATTATTTGGGGGGCTTTCAATTGGTATTTTTGTAGGAAGTATCTAAGTAACTATGGTTGGACCATTCTGGTCTTAAGTGTTAAATGACTGCTAAAAATCAGACAACGTAATTTCATTTGTGCTTCTAATCACCGTATAATTTTGGCATCAAATTAGTGTATTTTTCTTAATGTGTTAACCTGAGTGGATTACCAGAATTGATGGTTTTGTGGATATTCCCTGTATGAAAACAGAATGATGATGCGTTCCTGTCCTGGAGTTATTCTCTCTACATACCCAGATTAACATGTTATATGTATTAACTTGCCTTTCTTAGCTGTACATCATGGATTTCTTATAGCAATTTGTGAAATACCAGGTGTCTACAGACCTTGGTGCCATGGATTTGAATCACCTCTGTCTTGGACAGGTTTATATATGGTATTCTGGATTTTGAGGACATAATTTCAGTGTTTTCTTGGTAGTTCAGTGGTAATGACCTCTCATAGCTCCTGTATATGGGGAACACAATTGAGAAAAATGATATAAATACTTAAAAAATATGGAGCAGCAGATTGTGGCTGAGTCAGCTCACAAGAGCTGTCAGCTGAGGGCACTGGTGATGCTTGGTATCCACACCACAGTCCAGCCAGGTACCAGAAATTCCCCAAGCTGTTTCAGATAGAAATCAGAGTTCTGTTCCTGTCAGGAATCACTGTGTAGTGTCCATGTATTCTATTTGTACAGCTTCCACAGGGTGAGAGGGGTCTGTGAAATGCTTCAGGTGAAAGACTCCAGGTAAAACCCATGTTCTTCTGGCCATTTTACCTGAATTTACTTTTCCTCCTTATTCTTGCATGGATTCTCGGTGAATAATTAATTTTGGTCTTTTGCTTTGGAAAAGTTGTGTTTGCTTTTCAGCCCAAGTTTGTTATTAAGTAGGAATCTCATAACAGTTCTTCAGTATCAGTAAAGCTTGTTGTGGCACCACGAATCTTTGATGTGACGTTGGTGTGGGCAACACACCCCCGTGTCATTAGAATTTTTTTCGAAAGTACTCTGTGACTACATGCTGCACAAGATCTTCTTTCATAGGTCATGTTGTGGAGCCCAGAGCTGTGTTTAAATGTTGTTGCCATGCAGCATGTACGTTTTGTTGCTGGTTGAGGGACTATGCATGTGGAAGAGCACCTGAATTACGTAGATCTCAGGTGTGTCGAGAAATAAGCTAATGGGGGTTACCAAGACTGATGTCAGGATGCCCTGGAAGGCAGCTGCAAGTAAAAATCCAACCTGTAGAGGAATTGTCTGCCCTGTGTGAGCCCTGGTACTCATCCACCTAGGAAATAGCCCCTTTCCTTCACTCTTTGCATTACATGTCTTGAACTTGTCCATAGGATTGTGAACTCCTAGGTGTTCAGATTTTCTTTTAATGGGAACACTTTTGTTATGATTTTTAAGGAAGATGATTTACAAGGAGTAAAAAGGTTATTTTCGCAAATAGCAAAGCTAAGATACAGGTGCAACTGAGAATTTGCATTCATCTGCCTCCAGACAAGTACTTACCTCCCCATGACAATGTCTGAGCTGGAGAAGGCTGCTTCAGAGTTCATGTCTTCTGCTTTGCCCCTTCACATGTTCCATCATGTGTAGAGCAAGACCTGGCCTTTCCCAAAGCACCCATTTCCATTAAAACCTGATGTGTGTACTGGAAAGCAGCCATGACATGGTCCAGCTCCTGATGCGAATAACTGAGGAATCAGGGTTTCATGGTGTGCAGTAGGGAGTACTTGCACCTTATTTTGGCCACAGTCTCAGAGTCCTCAGTAATTTAACTAATTAATGCATTTTTATTATTGCAGTAGCCGTTTTTTTGTGGGTTTTTGTTGTCCAAATTTCAGAGATATCCAGAAATATATGGTACAATTCTTTTCAACTTAGTCAAATAAATAAAGTACTTATGTTTCCAGTGGACCGTAGAGTAAGAGACTTGTGCCAAACAGGTGATAGATAGATCCCTAGCTTGATGTGTTTATAATTTCAGTGTACAAAGGAAAAAAAAATCAAGTTCTACACGAACACAGCACATGGTAAAATGGGGTCTTGTGACAGCACTTCTAATATTTCATGGAGATGACTAGCCAGCTGTTTCCTGGAAAGAGCCTTCAATGTTTTGACATTATTTTTCATATTATGGTCTTCAAATGAGGTCTTATTGGGAGCACTATTTCAAAGGGTAGCAGATTTCTTTTTCTTTAACCTTAGAGATTTTTACGCCTGAGACTGCACTGCACTTTAAATGTATCATATGTGCATCAGTATCTATTGGAAACCAGGTTGCTAAGCTTGATGAGCCTCTAAAGGAAAGGTTAAAAAGTTCTAAGCTCAGTCAGTGGTTGAGACCTAAAAGTTGTTTAAAGCTGCTTTCTTTAGCACAGCTTCAAATAAAACAAATGTAGTGCTTGGTCTTGTTTATTCGAAGTATCTATGAGCAACATAATCTTCCCTTGGCTTTGGATTCAGTTCTTGCTGATTTGACTGTAGGTTTCAGGAGGATTGTTAATGCAACCCTTAAGTATCTAGGTAGGTTTCCTCTTTTCCATTACTAACTTCGGTTCTGACAAAGCCAATTTCTGTCCATTTCCTTTTGCATGGAGAACCAGAGTGATGCAGATGGGAGTTCTGCTGCGCAATTGAGCAAGTCATGGCTGGCGCTTACTTTCACCATGTCTGGCATCTCGATTATTTTGTAAAGGGCTGCTTTTACTTCCAGGCAAGAGATGGAGTTAGACCTTCTTTATCTGGTAGCTGAAAAAAATCCTGGTTGGAAGATGTTTTAGACTGTGTTCTGTTATGCTTTAAATGGTTTGTGTACCCTTAGGAAATAATTGATGACATTAGAATTACCCAAGAAGCCAGGTAAATACTCTGGTAATAACTGTCAGATGCAGCTTTTCTGTATGTGATTGTGCCTATCTTTTGAGCATGCCAAATTCTGCTTTATAACCCCTTGACTTAGTATACTACTATGGTGTTTTTATGTATTTAAACACCAACGTAGTGCAAGAAATTAACATAGTGTTTACTGGTTCAAAATATATTACTGTGACTATCTGTTCCTTGTGTCCCATAAGAGTGCCTTTGTTTTGAATGATTTGTCTTTCTCATAGCGGCTCAGTATTCTGAACTTAATACTTCTTTGCACCTTGCTCAGACATTACAGGGTATATGAAACATACTCTGAAATTCATTCAAACTTTTAAAACTTATTACATCTAGAAGAGACAGATTTAAGATTACTGAGGTTTCTGGTTGAAGTACTTCAAGCAGAAATCCATACTCCATTAGGTTTTGTAACATTATGTGACCTTAATTTTCCAGGTATTTTGCCCTTCAAATTGAAGATAGTATTTTAATACTATTTAAGTTTCCTGAAGAGCCTTATAATATGATAGGCTTAAGTCGTGAAACATTTGAACAAAATGAAACATAAAAAAGTAATTTAGGATTTTGTATTATTTTTTAATGTATAGCAACATAAAGATACGCATCGAATAATAAATTGAAATAGGTGATAAAAAGGTTTTTGAGTGCATTTATCGGTGAAGTTGTGTGTACATATACTCAGCCATATTTCTTGTATGAAGGTCTTTGTATTTGATTATTGTAGGCAAAGCCATTCCCAGTGCTTTGAACTTCGGGATTTGTCTCTTACATTGTGGTGCACTTCAACTAAAATTCTATCTGATCAACAGCTGTAGGATCCCATCTCAGGAGAAGAAGTAGAATTACAGAGCTATACCAGCTTGTTGTGGAAAAAACAAAACAATTATTTTTAAAACTCTTGTAGAAAAAGATAGAGGAGAAACATGTTTTCTTGTTAATAAGGGTGTTATAGTCTTTCAGCATTGTTAAATGCAAAGAAATGAAAATTATCAGCAGCTAGTGTTGTGCTAGCTCCATAATATGTTAGAACGGAACCTAACAAATTACAGCAACAACTTCTGATGTTTTACTCCCTCTAACGTAATCCTCAAGAAGTCAAATAGCTGTGCAGTATGACAAATGCAAAACATATCACTTAGGAGAAATCTCAAAAAAAGTAGGAATGGTATCTAACTGAAGTGTAATGGCCTGTGTGCTGGATATGAAATTATATATATTCACATGCATATTTGTACTTGTTCTAAATGTGTATCTTGATGGTTACCTCAGGCATGTTTGGTTTTTTTTTTCCTAAAAGTCATGTTTTATTCGTATACACTAAGTGTCAATTTATATGTTTTCTGTAACTGTCTGCAATATTAGTTGTTACTGAATACTGTAACAACTTAGCATATATTGCCTTCTTTAAATATTTTCATTGTATTGCTGCTAAAACCAAAATATTATTTAATGGAATGTCCTTTTTTGCGGGCTTGTGCACTGATAACTGCCTAGCAGATTATATGAATGTTTCAGCGTCAAACAGAATCACCTGAAATGCAGGTATTAATATTGTGGCATTTTTCATTCTCAGCATCAGGTTGGGTATTCTAGTTACTGAGTCCAAGAAGGAATTCAAAACAACTCAGCAGGCAATGATTAATTTCATTTTGCTTGTCTGAACTGTTGTTTTCTTGTTCTTGGCTGCCAAACACTGAGATTTTCCCTTGTATTTCATTAGTTGCTTCCCAGTCTCTTGGGCTTAGCTGTGTGTTTGAGATACTTCCCTGAGAGTTTCAAATGTAGTGCTTGGTAGTGGCTCCTAGATTTGGTCCTATTGGCTGGTCCGGTTTTGGTGGAGTCAGAATAAATTCCTTTTGCTGCCAAGACTTCCAGTTCTGATTTTGAAGCATCACAGGCTGTCTTGGCACTTGGTGAGTGTGAACATTCACCCTGCATTCCTGCCAAACTTGGAGCAGGACAACTGTGAATGCAGAAAAGCAGCAAGAAATCTTGAATCAGAGCTGTGAAAAATTAAGCCTCCTTTTGTCTCTGTGCTTCTGAACTCTATGTTGACAAAACCTACCGAATTGACCCCTACTTTGCTAAATTTTACTAACTAGTAACTACAAATCATCTTAAAAAAGATTGTTCCAAGTTAAATCAACAAATATGTAGTCTTTATTTTTTGTTTCACGTAGAAAGCTGTTAAATTTTGGGTCTACTTAAGGCTAATTAACTGAGCATCCCAGCATGCAAAGAGCACAGGTTTAGGAAGATTGCAGAAAGCAAATTGCAATCAATATATGAAAAGATTAAAAACATAAACCAATTTTTAATACTGGTGAAGTTAAGGAAAGATCTTTGTCATATACCTCGAAGTACTGTGTTCATACCATAACATATCAACTTACTTTATCTCTCAGAAGTTTCCTGAGACAGAATTTTTGTCATCCCATCAGTCTTTATTGAGACAAGCTTCCATCTGAGTTTGGAAGGGCTGATCTGTTTTTACAGCTTGCCATCACTAAGAACTAAATAAATTTATGGCCACTGTTCCTGCCATTTGCAGAATCACTTCACAGTGTTACATCACCTGTAATGGTGGTACCAGCAGTGTTGTGATCTCTGGTGGTGTGGCATGGTAAGCACTGTATAGTAGTCTTCAGCAAAGTCAAATTTTCCTGTTCTTCACATCCTAGCCACAGATAAAAATAATTCTTCTGGTAAAATACTGGGAAAGTGTTTCAGGCTCACATTTTACAAGTGAAGAACAAAACTTGGTTTTAATGTTGAAGAAATGACGTGGACTTTTCCTTTTAATTGATAGAAAGGATCCTTTGCCTGTGAAAATTAAATCCTCCGCAGTTTGTAGCTGCTTTTCAAACTCATCAACCTGACAGTGAAATCATGTAATCTAGTAACAGCATGTCTGAGGCTTATTACAATTCAGTGGTATCAGCAGTGGTATCAGCAGATAATGTGCTCTGTTGGTTTTAATCTCTTAGAGTTTGATTCTGATCCCACCTGGGTGTAAATGCAGAGAAACTCCACTGGCTTCACTGGAATTGCCATAAACATCTCAGTGTAAATAAAATTGGAATTTATTTCATTGGAGTAGTGGTTTCACTATAGGATCTTCAGAAGTCACCGAAGAAATTAAGGTGTAGATGACTTTTCCCATCTTTTCATGACAGCTTTGGAGGTTGGATTTTGACTTGCAGCATTTGTCTCTGACCAGTTGTTAAAATTGTCATGTACCTGTCTGTGTGTTTGTGCTGACGACTCAAGGTCTTTTGCTAAATGCACACGCCAGTTGACTTTTCATTGTCTTACAGTTTGAGTTTCTTCAAGGTTCCTGCAGCTTGTCACTAGAATTTCTCTTTATTCATGAGCTTTTGTGCTGACTTTATAGTCAGTTTGAAACTGTTTGAATATATTTTAGTGTATCTGGATTGATGGAGCAATTGGAGAAATTCTAGAGTACTTTTGATAAGTGGCCATAAATAAAAGCTATTGGAATGTACATTTGATCCTACAGTTGTTTTTTTCAACCTCTGATATTATCAGTGGGAGATCTGTCTAAAGGTGTTAGGCTTGTATAGGACAAGTACTTTTCTTAGTACTGGAAGTTTTCTTTTCAGACTTGGAATCCAAACTCTCCACAGCAGACCCTTCAGTAGGTTTTGGTTTGTTTGTGTGTTTTTTTTAGTATAATAAGACCAGTTAATTGGGTGCTGAGCCTGATGTGCATTTTCATACCTTTATTTTGCTAACCAATGAAAATTAATGGGAATCCTGTGCCTGTTTGTTACTTGTGGTTCTCAAAATCCCCCATTTCAGTATTTTAAAATTATGAATTAAAGGTGCTGGGCTGTAGGGCTGTGTAGGAAAGACTGACTCTGTGAGTTTCTAGGAAAGTGTCCATGCGCTTTCTAAGAATTCCCATCTTGCTTTCTAGGAATTCACCCCTCAGCTTTGTAAGCTTTACACTGTCCTTTCTAGGAAAGGCCACCTTCTGCTTTCTAGGTATATTTCTCATAACTTTCCAGGATTATTTCCCACCTGCTTTCTAGGAGTTTTCCCTATGCTGCACAGTAATTTCTCCTCATGTGTTCTAGGAATTGCCAGTGTGCCCTCTAGAAATTTCCTCTCTTATTTCCAGGAATTTCCCTGTGCTTTCCAGGAATTCTCCTGATCCCGTTCCTAGGAATTTTACTTGTTACGTTTTGGCAATATTCTTCATGCTTTCTGAGAAATCTTCCCTCCAGGTGGGAATTCTCCAGGGACTTTGTACATTTTTCTCTCTGTCATTTGTAGGAATTTACCTTGTGTGTTTTAGAAAGTTTTCTGTGTGCTTTCTAGGAATTCTGCTCTGCCTTCTAGGAATTTTACCTATGTTGTCCAGATATTTTCTCCTGTAAATTCAAGGATTTTCCCTCCTGCTTTCCAAGACATTTTCGGTGTGTTTTGTGGAATTTTTCCACTTTTTTTTTAGGAATTACCCCTCCTCTTTCTAGCAATTTGTCATGGGCTTTCTTGGAATTCAGCTTTCTGGTAATTACATACTTTTAATTAAAACTGAAGGTAAAAATGTACGCCTTACAAATGGTTATGTATTAATTTATTAAATAATAGGATTGACTATTTTTATAGTTTATATTGAGACTTTTTGTGTTGAGCCTTTATTTTCTGCAAGAGGGTATGATTAGTTCTAGCCTTTCTTTCTGAAGAATAGCGTGCTGTCAGATTTTGGGAAAACCTACATAATACAAGAAGATTTTCACTGCTTTATTAGAGCAGCTTGTAGTAAGCTATGTTTAGACGGATACCACCATCTTGCTTTTGTATGCACACATCACCAGCTACAGTGAGGTCCTGGCCCTTCTTTTGTGTGTTCTAGGTGTTGGTGTTGCTCTTTTGTAAGTAAAATCGCAGGATGTGGCCACGGAATTAATTCCTAGCTCTTGCAGTACTTGCCTTCCTCTACAAAATATTTTTCATGTAGTAACATGTTACAACATTAGTTGTGATAAGTGGCATTATCTTAATTTAACAGTTAAGGAAAATTGTAGCAGGAGGGTGATGTAACTTCTCAGATCCCAAAGGAGGTGCTACATCTGAGAGAAGATTCCATTTCTGGCTCAGGTTAGAAGCAGACATGCCAAAAGTAGAAATGAGTAATTGGCAATGCTTAAAACCCAGCAATCTGGTTTGTTTTGTTTTTTAAACTATTTCAGGTGTTGTAGATGCTAAAAATCATGGAGGACTTGAAACAAAAGAAGATCTGGAATGTTAGATTCTGATATATGGGCCAAGTAGCTCCTACCTTTCAGCACTAGAAAGTTGAAAGTGGGAATTCCTTGTGTGTGACCATTCTTTATTCATGATGGACACCATATCTATTAGTGTATCTGCCTTGACCAGTAACAACTAAATATATCAACATGAGCTCGCATCCCCTTTGGATCCTGCACCATTGTAACTTTGATCTAAAGCACCTAAAAATATTTTTAGGTTGAGAAGGAAAAACAGCTTCAAATTGCTTTTTGATCGTATTGTGAATTCACAATGGAAAAGCAAGCAAGCTGCAAATATGACAGGGAAGATCTTCTAGTTGTCATGTAACATTTCCTCCTCTGCTATTTCCCTGCTTGTACCACATGCAGATTATATTGTCCCTGTTTACTAAAAACAAAGCAAATATTTGTGTGCTCCTCCTATACAGTTTCTAATTGCAGAAAATGTACATTTGTCATAATTACTGGGGGTGGTTAAGGCAGATAATTCACTGCTGGAGCATTTGAGAGTTTGGATATTTATTACCAAAGGATATCTACCAACCATACTGTGTATTCCAGAGTACTCTCTATTCTCACTGTACATTGGATTCTTCTGAGTTCCTCTCATTTTTATCCATCCATACGGCTGTCTGCTGTACTATCTGTCCATTCTTTAATTGGTTAATTAAATCTGTTGTTATAGTTTCTATTTTAAGTGATTAATAAAACATTTCAAAATACTCTGTCAGATGTACACAGATATTATGGTAAGATTTGCCTGATGTCTTGTCCTTGGCACTGACACCCAGAAGGGTCTGAGGAAGGCCACACGACTCTCAGAAGGTGATTAAGTTATTGAGAATAGGAAGTCTCAAGCAAAGGCTAATGTAGGAACAGTTTTTTCCTCTTTTTCTATTGGCAGTAGTTTGATTTAAAGCAGCTGTATCCCTCCCTCCTTCATTTATTTATTTTCAGCTAATCTTTTAGTAGTAGTACTTTCTTGTGCCTAGACAAAGCGTTCGCAAAGATTTTCTAGAAAAGCAATCCCTCCTTTTTCTTGCATAGTCTTTTCGATAATTTTAAAAAACATATCCTTCAGTTTATCGATTTGTCAACAGAAAACTTTACTCAGTTCTGGATTTTAGTCTTTTTCTATATTTTCAAAATATCTTCAAGAGAACAAATTATTTCAATGTATCATTAAGCTTATATCTTCTTTGTGCTACTTATTACTTTTTTTTTCCTGGTAAGTTTCAGAGACTCAAATACTGTAATAATTTTATCATATTACAGTTAAAAATTTATTAGATGGTAGGAATAGGAGTACTAATATTGCCAGAGACTTAAATATGGAAATAAGGTATTAATCACATTTCATGTAAATTGCAGAATGTAGGCTATTGAGTGAATTAGAAGCTATTTCTTATTATAAAAGCACTGTATCAGAAAAGAACATTCTCTTAAGTAGTTTTTGCCTCCATGTAAGAACTTTGTATTATTGTTTTCTAGTAAGACATCTGTCATTGAAAAAGAGAGGTCCTAGATCTGGGAGGTGAGGGGATAAGGAGGAACCAAAGGGCTTAAGGATGTTCAAACACCATCTGAGTTTATCTCTGAGGTGCATAAGAGATGTTGGAGCAGAGGGCATTTTGCAGAACACCTTGTTTTCTGCAGAAATGCAGCTTGTACACTCTTAGTTTAAGCCAATTAGTTTGTCGATTTCTTGATATTTGGATCCTTCTTTTATGTCATTTGTCTGTCGCAGTCTGTCAAATGCCATCACCCGTGCAGTCCCCACAGACTGGAGCCCGAGTGTCTGAGACAAGGTGCTGCCTTTCACAGCTGAGCAGGGCAGAAGCTGCTTCAGCGCAGGGACCTGGCACTCGGTGATGCCACAGGTGAACCAGTATCGGCACTTAAAGGTAGTTTTCAGTGCCTCACTCATGCTACCCACCTGGAACACAAGAACAACTCTCTTTTATAAAGTTGAGCATCTTCAACTTGGTGTTTTTCCGAGAGTTAAAGGTAGTTAATAGTTCCCTTGCTTATCCCCTAACACCTTCAAGCATTGCTTCTCCTCAGTTCTCCTCTATGGAGGAACTGAGGTCTAGCCTTCTTGCCTGAAAATGTTCAGATAAGAATGTTTCGTTAGTGCTTTTTAACTCCTTCTGAGCCTTTTTGCACAGCTCCTTTTTTGAGAAAAATAGAATTTGAGGAATCATGTGCAAATCAATAGCTCTCCAGGGGAATTACAAGAGTACCAGGAATACTTGCTTTCGTTATCACTGTCTTGGCAGTACTGCTGAAGTATGGCCTCACGTTGTGCCAGTTAGAAGCAAAAGTTCATTTTAATTTGACAATCTAGATCTACAACTTCCCAGGTTTAACGATGTATTTTGTAATAATCTAAAAATGTGTTGTATACCATTTGCTTTGAAGGAAAAATCTTTTATAGTTTTGAACTGTCTGGTGGAAAAAATCTTTTTTTTTTTTTTTTAATTCCACTTCTAAATGCAAGCAGCAATCTGCTTAATCTGCTTGCGTAAACAAGATAGGCAAGCTGGAGTATCATTTTTGACTATAAGTATATATTTTTATTTATTTATTTCAGATCTGCTGTCCAAAGCAGTATACTGTGCTATGCCAATCTACTTCTTGTCAGTATGGCAGACAGCTGTAGTTGGAATACAAGGCTTTTGTGTTCCACTGGCCCCTTCGTCTCTCAGGTTTTATTCTGCTTCTTCAAGCAGTGGACATGTTCCTACCGGTCTCAGTGCTTTTATTTGATTTGGGCAGAGCCTATCTAAGACTGAACAGATGGCTGAAAGTAGTGAGGGGAAGACCATAAAATGTACCACATGCTTGGCTGTGTTTGAACCAAACAATGTTGTATTTTTTTGCCTCCATTGCAACCGAGGTCCCACATCTTCTGGAGGTGCGATAGCAGAGGCATCCAGCCAAGCAGCCAGGGACTGAGAGGATAACAGCTTCACTTTCAAAAGATCCAGCACGTGTAGAGGAGGTAAGCAAACTGGAATTGGAGGTGTCTTTCTTTGCAATGTATTTTTGAAATTTGTATTCAAAAGAAGGTATTGCTTCATATTCTACAGTCACTTCTGCTAATTTCTCTGAAGCAAAGCAAGGATTATATTTCTCAATTAATTATTTAAAGCATTCTATAACAGAGGAATACGTCTATCACAGAGAATGTTTTTGAACTCTTGCACCTAGTGACAACTTGACATTATTTTTAGTATTTCTAATAAGTGCTGGGTTCCAAGAAATTAACAGAAACACAGAGGGGTAGTTACATCAGGTAGGCAAGATGGGAATTCCACAGCATAAGTTTTTCACTGTTTAAAAGAATCAATTCATTGGAAGATGTGCTGAATAAATTCACTCAAAATCTTGAACTTTTAAAAACTACTTATTTTTTTAGACATTTAGTGTTGTTGTTTTACCTCAAGGTAATCTAACAAATGGAATGAATGAATAGTGTAAGTGGTTTCTAGTGGTATTTATCTGGTGATATCATGCTTTAATTCTTGAGATTGAATCAATTAATGGAGAAGGTTTGTCTGCACACCGTTGAGTAGTACTTTCTTACCTCTATATAAACTGTTAAGATACGCATGTTCTAAAAGTCTTATTAGTTCTACAAGTAGCATAACATATATTAGTGTGTGTTTATCATCTGTAAAGTTATAAATTAGTCTAAGAATTTAGGTCTGGGTAACTGTGTAGGAAAAAAATAAAGGACTGAGTAAAACTTTGTTAAATCCATGTCAGAAATAATCAGGTGAATACCTAATTAGTTAATCCATCCTGTGGGCAGTGAATACATGCTCATTCTTTACTGAATTTGGTTTGTTTGTTGGCTCAACCCCTGAAGAATTGACCCCTGAGGTCACATACTTTAGAGGTCTGTTGAGTAGTACTTGAAGTACAACTAACTTGATTGTTAGAAATACTGGGAATGCACACATTCAGTTGAAGTTAATGGAATCTGCATGCTCATCATATTTTGAAAATCAAGCTTTTGTTTTAGGTGCCAGAGTTTGTATGCAGTGGGCAATTTTCTGTTTTTCCTTCCACCCGCTGTACCTCTGATGTCTCTCAAATGTGGTGTTCTTCAGCTGTATAATAGTCTGTAAACATTAATACTATATTAATGACAGAAAGTCAAAAAATTTAGGCAGAAGCTGGATTTTAACTTGATTGTCTTTAATTTCTCCATAGTTCGTTCTTACTGATATACAAAGTTTCTTTTACTATCATTCCTGCAGTAGTTAACACATTGATGGAGACATATGTATCTTGTACCATAATGCCTCCTTTAATATTGTAGGCTTTAAAATTGTTCAGTTGAAAACTTTAAAAGCTTCTGTTGGATGAGTTCTCTATTATATGCGTAAAATAGAGAGAGAAAGAAAGAAAGAAAATTGAAAGAAGCACTGAAACTGAAATTCCAGAATAAAGTCAATAATTTTTGATATTAACATGAATGGGCCCCCCTCCAAGTAGTATTTCCACACATACATTTTTTTATATTAATATACATGTATATAAAGTAACTATCACCCTAAACTAGTCATATCTGAATTTACAACCATTTATTTGCTTTGGTGAATTATGTGGTTAGTAGAAGGACATACAAAGTCTCAACGAGAAAGTTAGAGATGTGTAGCCATAGATATTTGAGATACTACAAGAGCAGTACCAGATTATATTGGATCTTTATTACCACTAGCAACTGAGCTTGTGGTAGCTCTGTAGTTGGCTATTTCATTTCTGGTGTCTAAACAATATCCCCTTTTAGATCTCATAGGAATTTAATGAAACTACATGAGAAAGTTTGATTAAAGGACACTTTTTTTTATGTGAAACATGCTTGTTGTTTTCAGTATTACATTCAGGGAGCACCATTTTATTAAGAACAGTTTTTAACATGCAAATTCTCAATTACAGACAATTTTTTCAATTCCTAGGCCATAGGCATAATGGAAGGTGGGTTTTGTTTGTTTTATTTTATTTACCACTAGCATTTATACAGTGACTATCCACTCGCTGTCTTGGTAGCTGAATTGCTAGCAGGGTCATTATTATCCCAGGCTGACTGAAGAAGTCAGTGGGTATTTGTTCAGCAGTGGATGAGGAAAGCCAAGCACAAGCATTTCTCTGTGTTGGATTTCCATCTTCTGCAGATTATTCCATCAGCTGCTGCAATTTAAGAATTTGCCTCTTCCTCCTGTTCCCTTCATGAGTTTTGTAGTATCTCTGGCAAAGACAAAGTGTTCTACTCATCAAAACATTTTGGAACCAATGTCAGATATCTGAGATAAAGATGTGAAAAATAAAGGGGAAAATTCCTACAAAACAATTGGGACACTTCCTAGAAAGCATGTTGAGTTTCCTAGAAAGCACAAGGTAAATTCCTGGAAAGCAGAGGAGAGATTCCCTAGAAAACGGGGAGAGTCTGTCCTGGAAATCATGAGGGTAGTTCCTGGAGATCAGTGGGGATGGTTCCTACAAAGTAGAGGTGAGATTTCTTTGTAAGCATATGAAAAGCCTCCTGGAAAAGGTGAATGAAAAATTTCCTAGAAAGCAGAGGGAGATCTATACAGCTAAAAGGAGTTTCATAGAAAGCACGTGAGAAATTCCTGGAATTCAGTAGGGGGAATGCATAGAAAGCAGCGGGGGGAGCTATTAGGAAGCATTTGGGTGGTGAGAATTTGTGGACAGCAAGTGGGAAACTGAGAAGCCGCAGGAGAATTTCCTAGGAAGCACAAGGTAATTTCCTGGAAAGCAGGAACAGAACTCCTAGAAAGACAAAGGGGATATTGTCAGAAGCACACAGGAGGAAACACTTGCAGAACAATGGGGGATTTACTGAAAAGGAAAGTGGGAATGCTTAGAAAGTTGAGAAGGTATTCCTGGAAAGCACAGGGGGAAGCCTAGAAAGTAGAAGGTAGATAAAGGAGGAGAGCAGGGTGGCATGTGTGGGGAGAACACCTGCAAAGGTACAAAACACACACAGAATTCCTAGAAAGCCAAAGGGGGATATTCTTGAGAGCACAATTGAAACTCCTGGAAGGCCGGGGTGTGAATTCCCAGAAAGCTCAGGAAAAGTCCTATAAAGCAAAGGGGGAATTCCCCAAAATAATGTGTAAAACTGTGGACATTGTGGAAAGTTTCCTAGAAAGCTGAATGTTAATCCCTAGAAAGCTCTATTCCTCACCTCTATCCCTCACCTCTATCCCTCTATTGGTAGACTGAGAAACAAACAAACAAAAGAACCACCTCTATCCCGTGGTAACTCATCGTAGATCTTATTTAACAATTTTATAATCTGACACAAATCTTACAGCTCTTGACCAAATCGTGGTGAAAATATTAATATTTTATTTTCCTCTAAATTCCTGCTGAGCCACTCTTGCCAGAAATATAAACTAGAAGTTCGAAAGAGGACAAAACCAGCTTATGTCATGGGAAATACCTGTCTAAGCCTGCTTTGTTTGCTGGTCTCTGATAGGTACAGACCGTTACTACAGCCTAGGTTTTCATGTCTTCATCCCTCAATTCTCCTATTTAGCAGCACCATATTATAAATATTGCAATAACAGATGTAAAATGACATTTGCTGTCAGCTGTGTTTGAGGGGTATTGAATTGATCAGAATTCTCGTTTGAGTAACATATTATAGTTTTATTCCTAGTTGCTGAAAAGTTGTATTTTATATTTTTTCAAATGTTGGTACATTCTTAGGCTTTCTGTAAAAGCTATTGATGATGCATTGAATGGCTTTAAGATAAATTTATGCTTTCCGTTTATTTTGTATTTTTATACGTTTTTAAAATGTATGTGTTTTGAAAGCTTGGGAGTTTGTTGTAGTAAGCACTGGCAATATTTGTGGCAACTCAATTGTCTTTTGTTCATAAAATACAGAATGTATTGGGGTTCTAGGTCATCACTGCAACTGGAGCACTGCTCTTAATTATATATATTGTTATTACATTAAAAGAAACTAAACTCAGAAATAACAAAATCGTTACATTATCTGATATTAGCAAATGTATCTTGTAATGGAGCTGTGTGAGAATGGAGAACTTGAAAAAATTCTTTGTAGTAAATGTTTTTTACAGAAAATGAGACAAGACACATCATTCAGAATCTTGCTTCAGCAATAGCGTAGCTTCACAAAAAAGGTAATTATTTCTTCTATCTCATCCATATGTTCATTGATTTTGAGTGTTCATACATTTAACAACAGTTACTGATTTCTATTTTTATCTATTATTTATTTCACTGTATAAAGGTAGTCTGGTAAAAAAAAAGTAAAATATGCTACATGAATGTTTTTTTTATTTGTCTTACATGTGCAATAACTGCTACCATTTTTCTTTTATTTCTCTTTCTGTACCATCTATGGATAATAATTTGTATCCTTATTTCCTAACTTGCGACTGCTTTGCCTTATAACAATTTTTTCAGTTGTTAAGTGTACAGTATATGTTGCATTTAGGATTCAGTAAACCCCAGCGTTTTCATCTGCCACACAGAAGCATTAAAATTCCACACAGTCCATAACAGTTTTAACTGATTCAGCCAAAATTTTAAAATTGGTTGATAGTGTGAATAATTGTGAATATTGTGAATAATTCTGGATTTTTTTACACAGAAATTATTAATCTCTCTGTTACAGAATACTACTTCCAGGAATTCTTTATTTACTTTTTTTTTTCTTTCCCAGTAGAGATATATAGTGTTATGGAATGGTTCCTTGTTTAGAGCCTTGTTTCTTCCGTGTACTCATTGGAAAGACAAAAAACATCTGCTGGTTTTGGATATGAAAATGAACTCCAGGTATAAAAATATGTGCAAATTCGATAATTATACAATATGAACTCTACTTTTTTTTTAAAGATGATGTCAGATATTCAACCAATATTAAAGACTGAACCAATATGAACTTTTTCCGTTATATACAGGATTGTGTGGAGGAATGAAATTTGAAAATTTGACATACTTATATCACTCCCTGGATGAAATGGCAAAACCACTTTTCATTAGGCTTCCAGTAGTTCAGAGTAAAATGCACTGGAATTGCTCAAAGAAATTACTCAATCGAAAGAGTTTAGAACATTTCTGTCAGCATATCTTCACTGCAACTGATTACATTTTAGTTCTGACTCTCTCTTGGCAGATATTGTTCACAGAGAGCTAAAACTAGAAAACATTTTAGTTAAAAGCAGTGACATCAATGAGGCAAATGAAATGAAATTAAACATAAAGGTAAGATAACAATTGTAGCAGTTCTGCTTCAAGAACTGGTTTTAATATCTAGGTATTACTGGGAGACCTGACTTTGATACCTATTAGCAGCTTTTGAAATAAGCTACTAAATGGTCTTATTAGGGGAAAAAAAAATTTGGAAGCTAAGTGCCACTGCTGAAAAAGGTGCTTTTTTTTTCCTTTTTTTTTTTTTTTTTAATAATCATAATTCTAGGTCAATATAAAAAAATTCTTAAAGTGATCATACCTTGCTCGTGTAGATAAATGAGGCTCTGAAGAAAACAAGCAGTGATTTATTTCAAATCAGCTCTGGAGTATGTTTGCCTTGACATGTTCCTTCTTTCTCTTGCTATTCTGGAAGTTCAAAACTTCTGAAATTGTTCATTGGTTAAGAAACTGAACAGTATTTAAGATTGTTCCATCCTTTAAGCCTACCTTTGGAAGGTTCATGGTTACTTAAAACCTCAGCAAAGTTGACAGGAGACATTACTGATCAAAGAATCTGAAATCAAATGTGTGTGTTTTTTGCAAACGTGCCATTAGTGGCCACAGGATCAGAGATTCAAAAAGTTGGTTTTATTGGAAGGTAAGGAATTATTTTCAAACCTCCATCTGCGTAAGATAGATGGAAGAACTCCGTATTTCCCAACTGCTCGTGGGAAAGGAGGTACGACCGTTCCACATCAGCTGCCAAACACTGCCTGGGTCGGCTGATGGAGGGGACAGCATCCCCCCGCTCACTACCCAGCTCCTAAAGCAGACAAGCAAGCGGGTCCCTGCAGTGAGGACGAACAGCGACTCCAGCTGACTGGATGTCCCCGGGGTGCCCACAGGGACAGGCTGTGCTGTGCAGGGAGCCGCTCTGCAACCGATACCTGCCGGCTGACTTAGGGAAGACTTTGATCAGATCTTGGATGTTGCTGTAACGGAGTCCAGGTTCTTGTCTAATGATATTTCTTGATGATGCTGTACTGTTTGTTGTCAGATACTTATTTTTGCCTTTTTTTTTCCTTCTGTGCTCCCCTAGCCGATCGAGTACGCATTGCAACCTCTTAGATGATATGCAGAACTAATTTCTTATTTTCTCATGAGCTTCACCATGCACTCCATGCAGATAACATGCACCTTGCATTTCCATTCTACATGATGTTGTCTCCAAACTGTCTCAGTCTACCTTATGTTATTGCTAAGTTCAGTGCAAGTAACACATTCTATCGTTACAAAGTCAGCTTTTTCTCTGTTGCTGGGTGTTCTTGAAGTCAACACTGAATCATAGTGACATAAACCTAATTTGTAACTTCCGATGTGCTGCAGAAACTTTTGAGAATCTCCAGCTGAACAGTGGCATTAAATTCTAAAGCAGCTTTTTCTTAGAAAATTCCATCCAAACAATTTGTTTATGCCAGTGTATAACACTGATTATTATTTGATGTTGAAATGGAAGTTGGAAAAGCCCACAAAAACAGATAATTACCACATAGCCTGTCCAAAAGGCATGCTTTTCAGGGTTTTTTCTTTGCCTATTTAGGCAATTAATGCCTTGCGTCCCAGAATATAAAGATCTGTACTCCTTTCTAATCCATACTGCATACTCTAATATACTAAACTTCATTATCGAATATAGCAGTCATTTTTTAATTCTATAAACTTGTTTTCCTTGATGGTATATACCAGCGATGCATTTTACAGCTTGCTTATAACAGAGTGAAGGAAAAAAAAATCCTTTTTGAAGGAAGATCATAGTCATTCTGACATTTCTATTGATGAAATACTAGTAGTATTAAGTACTTTAAGTAAGGGGGTTGCATGGGATGAAATTACTTTCTGATTTACTAATCATGACAGAAAGATAGAAGCTCAACACTGGAAGGGATCCTAAGTCATTTGATTTGTTTCTCTGTCCGAAGAGAAGCAGCTGTGCTTAAATAATTTCTGATGACTTTTTGTGTAAAGTGTACTTAAAGACCTCCAGTAATGGAGACTCCGTAATCTTCCCAGGCACTCTATTCTGATGTTTCATTATCCTCCTAGAAATTTTTGCTTCTGTCTGCCCTGAACCTTCAGTTTGACAATCAGCTTAAAGTTATACCTACAGGCCAGGGTCTTATAACTTTTTTTCGTTATAAATTTTCAGTTAACTCACCTCCAGTCACATAGTTGCTGGAGCTGACCTAAGGGGGGTGGTGGGAGCCTATGTGTGGGACTAAAGAAAAGAGCAGAACTGCACTTCTCATTTTCAGACTCTTATTTCTCACCCTGTCCATCATGGATATGAAGAACAGGTAGCCACCTTCCTATTTTCAGCAACCTGATATCACAATTCTCCCTTGGTCTCTCATTCTTCAGACTAAACAGGATGAATTTTTCCAGCCTTGTCCTGCATTTCTGATCTTTGTGATTGACTCGCCGTGCTCCATTTGGTACCTATTATGTTAAAATGGGAATATCCAAAACTGAGGACAATATCTAGTTGAAGCTTCACCAGTGGTGGGCTGAGTGGAAGGATTGTTTTGATTGTACTGCAGACCTCAGACTTGCATATAAAACACAGGTGATGACTGTCTTTTTGCAATTTATTTAAGGACTCCGAAGTCCAGATAAGAGAACAAGATGTAAGTGCTGGGAATCAGGCCACTGGCTTGTTTTTCACCTGGCGGATTTGAACAGGCTTCTAACCCAGACAAGAGGAGGAGTGTTGGCCTTGGCCTCCTCAGGAAGGGCAGCGATGCACAAGGAGGTTTTACCAGAGTGGCTGTTTTAGGCTAATCCTGCCTTGCAGAGGCATTGTCTGGTAACACTGGAACCGTTAACTCGTGTTCAGTTTGTGATTCACAACAGTCCTGGAGCTGCAGCCTGACCAGCTCTTCTTGTGTTTGTGTTCTGAGCTTGTTTTTCAATATACTTACAGTCATTCTTGGCTTGATGTTGTCTTCACATTTAATGAGCATGTTCGGTCTTGGATCAGGTCATCTGTTATAATGGTATCATGCCTAGGACAGGCACCTACAAAACGTCCCTTGGTGCAGCCTTACACTTTGACAATGGACAAGTTACAACTACTTTCTGAGAAACATTTTTTATAAGTGTATGTGCACTGTTCCTGTGATATTTTAATGTAGACAGTATTATGAAAAATGTTACGTGAAAGGGTATCAAAAGCCTTACTAAAATAGAGACATAAGATATTTAGTGTTCCTCCTCTAACCCCGAAGCCTGTCAACCTGTGTGACGTGGAGGTTTGTTCCTGACAGGTGCATGATGGCTGTTACTTACCTCTTTGTTTTCTTCTAGGTGCTTATTATTTCCAGTATTTTCCTGGGAATTAGAATTAATGGGATGCATCTGTAATTCTTTGCTGCCAGCTTTTCCACCCTCTTATGGATAGGTACCATGATTGCCTTTTTCAGTTTTCAAGTATTTTACTTGCCTTCCACTAATAGTTCTTGAACCACTAATAGCTCTGAAAAATCTTGTCAGTTTTTAAAGTACTCTAGAATGAATTTTATCGGTTATGGCTGATTTTAAAATTTCCAGCCTAAGTACTTTCTAATCTTTTGCTTCTCTGTAAAAAACTGAGGTCTTGCCCCTGTGTCATTGATATTGATTGTGCTATCCACTGCTTGAAGTTGACATTTTGGCTAAGATTGATGTAAGAAGACGTTAAATACATTTGCCTTCTGAGCATCATCTATCAATTGCATCTTGGTTGAATACAGTACCAGCCTCTTTATTCACTGTCTTCCTACAACTTGTATACTTATAGATCATTTCATTTTTAGTTATGTCCCTTGTTAGCTGCTCCTCATTTTTCCTTTCTGACTTCACCTCTCTATGCTTATGTTTTCATTTTGTTCCTATTTCCATCTTTTGTATGCTTCTTTTTTGTGTGTGAGACTTCTGGAAATTCATGAATTAACCAGACTGGTTTATTAATTAATAAGAAAAAAAAATAAAAATAATAGCAATTTCCTGATTCTATAATTTTATTTTCTGTAGGATACACATACAAGGTTATAAACTTTTATAAGTTTGTAAGTTTCCCCAGGATGTGAATAGCATTAATTACTGCTGGTTTTAAATGTTGTCAAAACAATCAACTAAAAATGAGATGATACTGTAGGTTTTGGCCAGTTTGGTAATGTTAATGGTAAGAATCTCCTTTGAACTCTTGTTTTACCATTTGTGGTGTTATCAAACCATTAAGTTAACCCTTTTAAGTTGACATAATGATTAGATATCTGAAGCTTGGTACCTACCTAAAATATAAAATCTGAGATGATAGTTAACCAAGCTTTTTGATTTCATGGGACAACACAAAATAGAATAGTCTCTGTCAATCTACTCTTCTATTGCATGAAGGTTTTTATCTTCTGTTCCTTACTGTGGCTAAGTATGTCATCTCCATTGATACTGGAAGTGAAGACCATAGATTTTGCTGTGAACTCACAACCACTTTTCCCATTATATAAAAGATAAAATATTACTTAAATGGCCCCTAAGCAGCATCTTTTTGACATGTGACTGAAAGAATATAAAGTGATTAGTGAACAGATTATAATTTTTGAATTTTTAGTCTAGGATATAAATAAATAGATTTGAAAAGTTCTATTTTAGAGTATTTTGGCATTGATTATGATATATTCAAGCTACTATGTGCAAACAGAGGCTCTTGTGTTTTGCAAAAACCCTGTGTTCTTACGTACTACGCTCATATCTGGGAGAAAAAGAAAAGTTCATATGGTGTTTTGCAGTACTTTAAGTCAATGTGTTATGAATACTGCTTTAATAACTTATTGTGGGCAAAGAGAATACTGAGTTTAATTATACAGCTAATGTCACAATGTCACCACCCCCTTAACAACTAAATGATAAAAGTGAGGATGCATCAGCATGAATTGTTAAGGTCTGTACATTATTCATTTAAACATCTGCTGTTGGTTCCTCTTTACATATGGGAATAAATTATACCACATCAGCACATTCTTCATGCTTTGTGTTTAAGCATTTAAAAGTTTTTTTTTGTATTATTAATACTATTTTTTTCTGCTTGGTTGGCAGCCCGTGAAGTTATCAGTGCCTACGACTACAGCCAACAGTGCGACATTTGGAGCTTAGGTGTCATTATGTACATGCTGTAAGTAGCTTGTAAGAGTAATATAAAATGTACAGACCCATTTATAATACAAGTACTTACCATTTTGCACTGAAATAAAAAAATAAATCTGTATGCTAAATCTTCACAAAAGACTGAACTCTTATAATTGCTTGTATGTTAACGTTAAAAATTTTTATGCAAAATAATGCAAAAGGTACAGTTCAGTGCTAAAAATCGAGTATTTGATTTATGAACCACTTTATAAGCCTGAAATAACAGAAAATTACATAACATTGCGATATAACACCGTAAAACTAAACTGAGAGTTTAGGTCTCTCTTTTTCATGTGTTGGTTGGACCTGTATTTGAGAACTAAGTTATTGATTTACAGATTACTGGTCAAATCCTCGAATGGATTGCATAAGCCATGCAATCAGCGTAAGGGATTTTCTTCTCCATCTCTGCCTGCGGTTACTCTGTAACTGAGACATTTGAGGCCTGCCAGGTCTCCTTTTACAGATAATCTGTGTCCTTTGAAAGTTTATTAGTCTGCTGTTATTAGAGAAAAAATGAAATTTTGCATTAGTAGGAGTGTGTACATATTTTTATTGAAGACTTTCATAGTTTTTAACATTTGTCTCAGAAAAAATAATAATTCCTCTTTGAAAAGTCTTATCCTGTCCATACTAGCTAAATAATAGTAATTAAAAATAAACTGTAGCAAAGTACATAAGTTCCCTTTCATATGATGCAGCTAAAACTGAGAGTTATGCAACTAAAATGTCACATTGTGTGCAGGGACTTTCTTTCTTTTATAATTTATTTGCATATTCTTTCCCCATTTTGTCATCTTCTTTTCTCTGTTGCCCCCAGATGTTGCTTTAATGCTGACATTTTAGAACATTACCACTTGCGATTTCGCATATTGTTATTATTTCTGTCCTGTGATTGTTTTACTTTTGTTGCATACAGCTGAGTTCTTTTATAGTTTAAGACTTTGTACATGAGCATGCAGACACAGGCACACAGTTTCACATCCTCCTCTTTTCTGGATTGTCTTTGTTTTTTTATCTTTCCACCTCGTTTTGGTTCCTCAGTTTCTTTACTATACGATTAGCTCACTTTTCTTCTTGTGTCAGTATGATGAAGTGTTCATAGCTTTATTGCCTTTTTAAAAAAATTCTAAAATCCATGTGTACTTTTTATGTTGATACAGAATAAGTTTTATTGTTGTATTTCATGATATTAATGTTTGTATCATGGTAGTAGGAATTGCACAACATAATACAATAGAATATAATATAAAATGTTTGGTAGAAATCGGATGGTTTGACTAGCTAATAAGAATCCAGAGCGGTGCCTGCGATCAGCACAATTCACAACTCAGAACTTGCAAAATTCAGAGCAGTGAACTGTGTTGATTGCAGCTTAGAACTTCTGACCTTCTTCCTTAATTAACAATATAAATATTTTTTAAAAATGTTTTATTTAAATATTTTTAAATTAGCATTTTGTAATCACAACAGTGTCAGGACCAAGTAACATTAATTCACCCCTTGTTGTGTTGACTACATAAGAATGAAAATATCATGCATGAATTAATAGAATACAATTCACACTCCTTTTTATTGCTTAATTTGAAAATAGTAATACAAAAGCCATAAGATCATCATCTCATTTTAATTCTGGCTTTGCAAATTACCTTTCTTCCCACCCTGACTAACAGCTTGTGCTTCTGCTGCTCCTCTAATGGGCTTAAAGATGCTGTTACAGCCATTATTGCCACCATCGCAACCTTGACCCTTCCAGGCTACAGCTAATGCCTCCCTGGTAATTTGCTGGCTGCCAGAGCTCTTTTCGCAGTGCAGATGGCATGCTCCATCGTGGTACCAAGGGTATTATTGCCACGACAGGCTCGGTCTCTACCTATATGGGGAGCATAAGCCCTGAGGTGACTCACGAACTCTGTTTTCATGAATGTTAATGCACAGGGTTGCCTCTGCATAATGGGGCAATGCCAGCGTGATGGATTTTTATATGTAATTTAAACTGAGGTGTACTTTATCCTTTCCATTTCATTTCTATTTTAGCGTAGACTAATAGAAGCACACGCAATAGTAACCAACAAAGAGAAAATCCATTAAAATACAGAAGTATGGCAGCACATTGAAAAAGCAGAGTAGCCCGAGTCCTGCTGCCTGTCGCACTCGGAGCGCATGGCCCAGGCGCTGCTCTCTGATCCGAAGGGGTCAGGGGCTTCTTGTTCCTCTGCAATCTGCACGATGGGATTTCTTGCTCATTCTTCCAAGCGTGCTCAGAGACTCTGGTCCTCGCAATAGTTCTCAAAAACCTTTGTGCAACTAAAGGACTCTATAGGATGCCTAATAAATTACTTCCTGCATTGCAGCAATAAGAAAGCTATTAAGAAAATGTGGCATCTTTCTGAGGGCACAGAAAATTTCTTCACAGGTTTTCAAGGTTCCATGTGATACGTTTCACCTACTTAACTTGATTTCTTTAGCTGAAGTTATCTGTTGTCTGTCACTGCCTTAGTCTGGAGAGAATTTAGTCCTATCTGTGCATAACAGAATAATGGGCATTGTCACCAGCCGATACTTACAATATTGTGTTCTGAAATGAATGCTTTCTTCCCATTTTCTGTTCTAAAAATTGAGTTCCATGTGGATTTCAGTCCTCAGGGAAATTGGGAAGGAGGATTGGAGGATAAAAACCCAGCAATTTTTGTTGAAGATATTTTGAGATTAAAATTTGGGGAAAATTTAAATATTAATTTTATATTTTACCTTAAAATTAAAAATTAAAGCCATATGAATGAAACTCTAGAATATTTTATTTTGATACAAAGTGACAGGCATCCTTTGCTAGGATATGACAATTACATTTCAGTAGCTACTCCTGTGTTTTGGGAGTAGAACTAAAACCATAATTTGATGGAAATAATTTATTCGATGAAGTTAGATTCTTTTTTGTTTCAAATGGACACAAATAGGTGTATTAATTTCTTGAAGGATTTGCTATGTATTTTTTACATGTCAGTTGTGCTCGAGTAGCATGATGTAAAATCTATTAGAAATTTAATCTGTCTTTATTAGTTTTGATTGAAAACACAGATCATGTGATACAGTTTTTCATTTGTTATGTGATTACTAGAACACAGATCAATATTTACTTCCAGAGTATATTCCCTAACAAATATTTATAGTTCATGTTTCTGGTTAATACTTCTGTTGGTAAACATTAGTAGTCACAGAAACCAAATACAAAGCAAATTTAAACAGTGGGTTTGAAATCAACCCATTTTTTTTAAGAATGCATTTGTTTTAGTTTCATATATATTACCTTTTTTTTTTAATTATTGCCACGTCATTAAGAAAACACCCAACATAAAGGGAGCAGATGGTACAGAAAGATTAAAGCGAATTTACAGACATTCAGGTACCACATTTACTCGAATGTTTTACTGAAAATAACAAGAACTAGATACAGGGCAAGAGTTCAGCCAAGGTATATTTTTATGAACCTAGGTACTCTTAATATGTACACTTAGGGTATGTCTTAGATTTTTCTGACATTTCTGATATTTTTGCTTTTTTATTATCCTATTTCTACTCATACTTTAGGCCAGACAAGATGGTGTTCATGTAGCTGAGGGAGAGACAGCTTGATACTAGAACAAAAAGTAAAAAATTAAAAATTACGAGTTTTTTTTGTTAAGTATTTTCTAATTTATGTTTTTGTTCTGAAAAGTATGTATTTTGTAGCAGTAAAAGTATATTATGCACTTCTATATTTTTCTGTGAATCCCACTTGCCTTAATTTACTGTTATTCAACGAAGAATAACAACTTAGACTGAGAATTGAACGTATTTCATAGATTGTAAGAATTTGAAACTGAGTTTATCATATGTTGAACAGTACTAAACCTGACCTCAGGGACACAAGCAAACAATATTTATGACTAAACTGACTTCCTATATAAAATAAGGCTACAGAATCAAACACATCTAGTAATTCTTATACTGAGTCAATGACCTCTGTTTGATCCAAAACCTGTTTTTTAGAAAGACAGCTGATTGGGACTTAAACTCCTAAATTGAGAGTGATCTGTTTTGTCTCGTTGTTGTTTCATTTCTTGTGATTGTTATTAACTCAGTGGAGTTCTAGCTCACTAGACTAAAAACAGTGGGGCATGAATTAATGATGGTTCTTATTATCGAAATGTGGTGGTTGCTAGGATGGAATTGTTGAATTGTTTAATGGAAAACATTAATTTGACATGAAATCAAAAGAAATAGTAAGTATAAAGTGTTTGCAGTAAACAACATTTCTGTGGTGGAAATACTGCACATGGTGGCAACAGGTTAGCTGTCAGTCAGCCAAGTGATTTGGATGAGTGAGTTACAGAATAGCAAAATACTATATATTCAGTTTAATTTTTTTGAGCCTCTACTTTTGGTGGTTGTATTTTGTTAGACCTTTGGCTGCTATTTTAAAAATCAATATAATATCAATTCTCTTTTCCTTATGTGGATACCTAATTACTGAGATTAAATCACCTTTTAACCTCATAACCTTTTTCTTTTAGCTCTCCCTGACAGACACATTTTTCAGAACTTGAGTCACTTTTGTAGAGTTCTTCTAAAGCTTTCCCAGTCCTGCGAACTTTTGGATTTCACAGCGATCCCATAACGCAGAGTTTTTGCCTCACCTGTGAAAAATAGTAGGTATCCATTCATTGACCTTAATTTTCTTATGCCTTTTATAGCAAGATTAAAAGAAAAGTTTTTGGAACAAAAAAGAAAGGGAGGCCTGTGCCTTAAAATTCTGATCTGGGAAACAGCTGGTGAGGCTGGTATGTACACAATGCTCTCACAAAATAAAGGCTGACAGTATTGCAATGGATTTCACAAATATGTAGTAGTTTTGAACTTATTTTTGCTTTCAGGTAGCATGTATTTTCTGAAAAATTAAAATGATGTTAAAAAATAAATGGACAAAAATGACATAATGAACTAATTTTATAGCATTGTAAGTAAAATATTCTCTGCTGCATTAAAGCACTGAGTTGAAAATGTGTTGAGTTGCTCTTAGCAGATATGAGATGTATCAAGTTGTGGGTTTTTTTCCTAGCAAAATAAGTAGTGAGACTCCTTCTGAAAGTCTACCCTACTCACCAAATCACAGCTAATGAATTATTTGATAACCAGTGATAACAGTGAATTTTGAGGAGGTATCATCTCTTCTCCTTGTGTTCTACCTCTTGCTTATTTGGTACCTGAAAATGCTGTATTGCCTCAGTGGAACCCAGTAGGGTGGAAAATTTGAAAAAACACAACCAAAGAAACAGAGCCCTTCCAGGGGCCTAATCCAAAACTCCCAAATCCATTAACATATTTTGCCTGTATCCCATGGGCTTCTGATAAGACCGTTAACTAGGAGAAACTTCACACTGTGTTCCTTACCCAAACCAACTTTATCTGATTCCCCATACGGTTTGACATAATATGGAAGTGCGGGTTCAGGTCAGCTTTAGCTAATTCTCACAACATTCCTGACATTCCTGTTACTATTATAAAAGTTGTTGTTGTTGTTTTTGTTGTTGTTGTTGTTGTTGTTGTTGTTTTTGTTGTTGTTTTTTAAATTTTATTTTATTTAAAGACAGAATACTGAGCTACAGGGAAATCTGGCCATTCTGAAGGCAAGTGAGTTGTAGTGCTGGGAAGGGAACCTGTGAGTTCCCAGCTCCCTGGCTGGGCTGCAGAACAGACCATTGGGAGAATACTGAATTTTCAGCTGTCTGATTAAACAGTTTCACTATTTTGTAGCTGAAATTAAAGCAGAGGGAATGCATATATCTGCTACCTAAAGATAACACTGATGATAGCAAACCCTTATTTCTTCTGTAGCTGGCTTCAATGCCACGTAGAAAGAGAAAGGCCTGTGAATCACTGGAAAATATTCTGTTTATAAATAGCTTTCTCTGTTCAAAATGGACCACTGGTTTTTCCTCACACCTTCACCTACAAAAGAACCATGCTGGACTAGTGTACATCTTTCTTTTTCCTTGCTAATTGAGTATAGCTGAACAAGATGATTTTTTTCAAAGTTTCAATGCATTCTTGTGTGTGGGAGAATAGCCACAGCAAATGTGTAACTCTACAATGGCCTGAAAAATGAGACAATTTTCATCCAGTTATACTATGAGTACCATACTGTCCTTGCTTCATGAAACTGAAGAGATGGAAAACTACCAGCCATGTGATTTTATTACTTTTCTCCATGTACATTCATCAAGTTTGAGACTACGATAACACAACTGCTTGTAACAAGACCTTCCTATAATTTGTTGTAAACCATTCCTTCTCTATATACTATACAACATTTCAGGCACAATAAATTTTCATTTACAATGCTTTTCTTCGTTCAAGAAGTAGGTGGCAGACTAGTTATCTTAACTATAAAATATCTACAAATGCAACCCCAATACTAGTTGTCTTCTATTTGCACTTTCACAGTAAATGTGCAATACTTACAGGTATTTGTTTCGATGCAGAACTGTATTTTCGATTTTTTCATCAAGTTCGAATATTTCTAAATGTTGAGAGATGAACATCATAGACTCCTGACAGAATTCCATCACGCCAGGGAGCCACCTCTGAAGTCTGCCCTTATGGACAACTTCTGCAGACAATATTCAGTGAGAAATAAGTACAATCAGAAATGAGCTCTGGAAATACACTGGATCCATTTGTTCCTCCAGATGATCTACTCCTAGCACAGTTTCAAGCTGCTTCCTTAAGGGGAATCTTTCTGGATGAGGCAGTGCTTCAGACAGTGATCTTGCCTTTGTGCCTCTACCTCTCCTGTATGTGACCAGCCAGTGTTTTCTATTACAGTAGAATTGCAAAGAGGTATTTTACTCTCATAAATATCTCTACATTAGCATAAGCTGACTTTCAGTGCCATTTTAAGGCTTGGGTTGCTGTGTATCCGGTTTTGAAGGAGACTTTGGCACCGTCTGCCTGCGAGCAGTAGCTCCAACGTTGGATGCTCTGGTTCTGCAGGGTGTGAACAATGTGCAGCTGCTCTGCTTGCAGACGGGGCTCGGTTGAACTTGCTCCATGGGCTCAGTGCTCTGCACATGCAGTGCCTGGTGTCCTGTTGTGGTTCTGCTAAATTTATTGAAAAATGCTTTCAACAAATATGCCTGGTTTTGTGAATACTGATGGATCTGTTTAGCATTTTTACTACTAAGTACATCCTCATCTCTGTTCAGTACTGAGACTTCCAATTTATTTATTTAGCTAATAACATTTTTGTTTCACTGACATAAATGATTGATTTTGTATAAGGAGCTAAGAACACAAGAATGGTTATAGAGGGTCATGTCAAAGGTCTTTCTCACATCATTGTCAGTGGCCAAGGATAGATACTTAAACAATATATTACATGAGTATTACACCAGCCTTCAGTCACTTGTTGTTCAGTTTCTGGAACCAGAAGAGAGTAGTGGTAGTAAAGCTCAGCTGACTTTTTTCCACTGATTTGTCCAAATACATTTAAACTCACATAAAAATTAACTTGTGGGAAATAATTCCCAGTTTCAGTAGGCAGAGCATGAAGGAGAGTCTCCTTTTTTGTTTTGTACCTTCTGCCTTCCATCTGCATGTTTCATTTGAAGCCCCCAGTTGTCTTATTTGCATTGTCCTCTGCTGCTTATAGTTTTTGTATGTATTACATATTGCAGTGTTCGAAGCAGTAGTTACACATTTTTCCTTTTCTAGTAAAAACTTACGGTTTTTAGAGGAGTATAAGGAGAAGAAAGAGGGATGTAATGTGACACTATGCAGAATTCTTTAACAAATGCTCCTGAAGATGTCCTGGTATGGCCTGGTTTTCAGAACTACTGGGCACCTGTGGCTCCCATCGTACTTCAGTGGGACCTGCAGATACTCAGTACCGTTGAAAATCAGGACACCAGTTTCTACTTCATGCTTGTGCCTTCACAGTCTTTGTGATTTTACAATAGCCAGATGGGGAACATGGAAGTGCATTATCATGTAGAGAATTCTTCGTGTAAAAAAATTAACCCCTTGGTGCCATGTGACACATGAGCTTTTGCATAGGAGTAAATGCGTTTGGCACCACAGTCTCCCACCAGGAAATCCCTACCATCTGTACCAAAAATTTATGAAGTCACAAGTCATTCTGTATGATTAAAACTGGCATTTAAAACATGGGTGCAGCAATTTTATAATCCAGAACAATACTTTAAAAATTTTAATTTAAAAGTTACCATGTACTTATATCAAAACAAATGACCTCAAGCTCAATTCTGGTTAGAGGATACCTCTCGAGGTTTATGTGTTGTCAGTTTGAGACCATATATAGTTTTGGCCGGCGGCTATGCAAAGGTTTGGTGATTAATTATTTACCAGAAATACTAATTAATGCAATTCTGTTACTAGTTTTGATTATTCTGATCTTTATACCACTTACAGCTTTTCCAGGCACATTTAACTTTTTAAATCTTCTAAAATGTAAGACCAAAAAAGATGACAGGACAGCAGAATATTTTTCTCTGAGAAACACAAAGACTGTATTACCATTATGTGTTGTTTCTGCATAATCTGCAGGACTATATTACTTATATACTGAGTGTAATAGTCATGAAATATAGGGTAAATCTTATTTTGCAATAAATATTTTTATGGATACACATATTTTGGTTTGATACTGCAATTTCCAGTTAATTTAAGCTAGACCTTTAAAATATGCTCTATTCCATTATTTCTACCTAATATTATATATTGTATGGATTGTGATATATTTCAACTATAAGAATACTCTTCCTCATTTTCTTCACTTTTCACTAGAAGAATTTAATATTTTCTTAGGTCTGATTTAATAGAAGGTGATGTTTCCTTTCAGGTAGTGAGGCTGGTTTTTTTTCTTCCCTCTACTGATGTTTGTTTTTCTCAGAACAACACACTGAAGGTGAGCTCTGGTTTAGAATTCCGTGTTATTGCTGTGATTTTTGGTGAAATTTATAGATACTTGAGTCTGCTTGACTAAAGAGTAAAAGCAAGACCCTAAATACAAAATTTATGTGTACAGCATGTGAGATTTCTCATTTATTTTGGGGGCGCATTGACTTTTACAAGCAAACAAAATGCCTAAAGCCCAAATTCTCTAGTGCCTGATTTGCAACCCCAGTTCAGCAAAAAACACATATGTGCATTTGTGTTCGGCAAATCAATTAAGTGTGTTTCCAAATCTATGTGAGGACTTGAAAAATTGGATCCAATGAAGAACTGAGATACTTAATGATTCCGAGAATAAATCTGCTTAGAACTCCCACTTTAGCCAAGTGGCCTCTCACTTTCCCATCTTAACTTTCGCCAGCTAACTGGAGTTGGACATTTTGTGTACCTCGACGTCCCTCCCTTGTCACTGCTTGGCAGTTTGAGCCAAGTTACATCCAAACCAGATAGTTTCCTGACAGAATGCAGCAAAATCACCACTTTGTTTTAGTAACTGGCAGAGAGCAGCACCTTTTGTGTGGCACTCTAGTGGTCAGACTGTTTGCTGAAGATGCAGGAGACCCAAGCTTGATGTACAGTACAGACTTGCCCAGAGCTTGTGCTGGGTGAGAGCACGACATTGCCTTTTCCTCCCTTGACTGAAGAGATGATGTTCGGGTTGGATGGCTTACAAGAGGATCACTTTCTGCAATTCTGTAAAGCAGGCATTTGACAAGGATGATAAGGGCTGAAATACGTACCACACAAGTAGATTTAATATGCATACACCTTCGCTCTGCACAAAATATGGAACCTGAAACCTCTTCAGCATTTTTGCTACCAGCAAAATAGTGCTCTCTGCTGTCATATCTCAATAAAATAAATAGCAGTTGCATGATGCACTCCATGATATTTTTCCAATATACAAGTTCCCTTTTGTTTATATTATCTATAATTACTTGATGGTTTATCACTGTCCTTGTAAATTTATTCCATTTTAGCTATCTTATGTTCATATTTTCCATTTCTGTGGACCAGTTTCCATTTTTAATGGATGGTTGTACCCAGGATTTCTCTGAACTAAATCAAAAGCATTGTCCCCAGCTTTCTTCTGTACAGAAAAATCAAGAAACCAGGGAAGTCAGTTGTTCCTTTTCGCCTTGTCTGTAGAAATGTTGGTTTTCTTTTTAAACTCCAAGACCTTTCTGTATGCATCAAGGCTTTTCTCTGGCTCTGTGACCTTCTCCCTTGGTATCAGAAGCATTTTTAGTATTTCCAGAAATCTTGTTCTTCCATTTACTGTGTATCATACCTAATTCGAAGGTCCTCCTATTTACGTCTACAACATTTTAATTGTCTCAGTGATACGCTTATTGGATTCTGAATGTCTGATAATGAATTAAGAATTTAACAATTTTATTTCCTGCCCTCAGTTTACTGGTGCTACTAATTTTTTTATTTCTTTCCCCAATACTGTAACTGAACTTTTGTCCTCTAAAATCTAAACCTAAAACACTCCAGACTAATACTTTGAACAGCTCTTGAAAATTATCACTTCAACTTGTCCTTCCCCTTGGTGTTTTTAAATTGGTGTATGTGCCACTGAGATTAACAGAATAAAGGTGCTCATCAGGCTTGAAATTTTGTATGTTAGATATGTCTATGGAAAGAATACTTTACTGTATTTTCCATAAGTAGTTGGATGTCTTTGAATTTTTTTCTTTAATGCTGCCAACGTTTGCTTCCTGAAAATTGAGCAGAAAAAATTTAAAATAGAAACAAAAGAAACAGAAACAATGTCATCTGTCAATTAGTAAACCTCCACTCCTTTTGCCCGTAGCTGGTACCAGATGCTGGTGAATTAAACCCAACAGGTGTTCAAATGAGCCAACACAGATAATTAACTTAAATGGTCCTATTTTCTCAAAAAATGTCAGGAAACAAACTCCCTCTTTAGTTTCATGTGGTATACAATTATCTAGCACTCTGTAAGGCCAAACGTTTTAAAAAGGCCTAAACTCAGCCTCTGATTCTGTGTGTGCAGTTCGCTGCATGCTACATCTTTATAATTGTTCACACAAAACAGGTAATTAAAATGTGTGTCATCAGTTGTGCGCTCGGTTGTCATAATTGCAGGTGTAAATCTGCATCTGCAAAATATGACATTTTTCAAAAAGGAAACTTACCTTTCTAACGGATATGAGTGTTTATTCCTTGATCATTTGGTACACGTGTGTATGTAGCTATCTATTTCAGACAAATGAAATACTTTCTAAATAACAGTCCACATGTAAAAGAAAACAAAGAGGCGTTTGAAGTAAGAATTGCTACCCTGTTTCCCTGAAAATAAGACAGGGTCTTATAAATCTTTCCTCCAAAACTTTTTTACATGTATAGCTGCCTGGACACTATTTAAATTGGCTTATTTTATGAACTGTAACTAGGGCTTATTTATGGAGTAGGGCTTATATTTCAAGCATCCACAAAAATACTGAAAAATTATGCTAGGGCTTATTTTTGGGGTAGGTCTTATTTTTTTTGGGAAACAGGGTCTTGTCTCTGACCCCTTTTCTCTGTTTGATCCACTGTGTGACCTCAGAAGTGATTATAATTATAATTTCTGTGTTGTGGTTTATCAGTCTGTACAACGCAGATAAAAGCCACCAAGTAACTATGTATCATAAAATAATATTAGAAAAAAATATCCCCGCTGTTCATGAAGTGCTCTGAACATCAGCAGATTAGCAGTCTTAACGTAAAGTATTATCCCTTAAAAATAAGTAATAGGACAACTCTAGTTTCCGAGTTGTGTATAAAGTTTTCATATAGCATGCACTTGTCTTTCTCTCCGAAACTTCAGATACATAATTACCAGCTTTACTGAATGGCCGAAGGAGTCCAACCAAAATTATTTCTGGCCATTCAGTGTGAGCTGAGAGGACAGAAGCCTGAGCAGTCTAAGAAAAATTGTTTGTTCTGGACCCATAGATCATTGCGCTACCCATTCCAGATTAGGCTAAGTGAAATGGGGGGGCTGTTTAGGCACCTTTATTTGCTCGGTAAAGAAATACTGATGGATACAGAAACAGGGAGAAGCTGGGGTGGTGGAAAATCTCAGAGCCGTTCTCGAACTCTTTAGGTTTTCTTGTTGTTTCTTTTGGAGAAAGAGCTAAAATTCCTTTGCAAATTTTTGGGATCAATAGTTGAAGGAGTTCTGGGGAAAAACCATCTGATTCTCTGCTGACTGTAGTAAGCAGAATAGTAGTAGTAGCACTTGCACGGTTGAGCTTGGAAAAGAGATGACCAGCATCTGGAAAAGAATTTTTTTGGTGTGTGTGTCTGACTGTGAATTGAAGTGCAGCTCTTAAAACAAATAGGGCCACTACTCTGCTGTTATGTTTTTAACAATGGTTCCTAGATTTGTTGAAATAAAACTTTAATAAAATTTACTGTTATGTCTAAGGTGAAACGTATGTTTTCTGGAGACCATGTCTTGGAGTTAAAGATGGAAAGGAATAATTATCTAGACATTGGTGAGAAATGCAATATAGAAGAAGAATCAAATAACCCTGCTACCACATGTCAACAGGATCAAACCAGTGAAGCACAAGAAAACTCTACCAGTAACAACAGTAATATGGAACCTGGTGCAGAAGTTGAAATAGAGAATGGGGGCACGAATCTTCCACAGCAGCAAAACAGGTAAGATACATATAAGGTATATTACAACAAAGTAAATTAGTAGTAGAATTTAGAGTCACTTAGGAAATGTTGAGTGTGACCTAGTACAGAGAAGAATTGCTGATTCCGGTGAAGCATTTTAATGTAGTGTGAGAACAGAATAAATACTAGGATATAAGGTGAACTCTTCACTGCACAGTAAGTACCGTGCACCATAAGGAAATGTTTTGATTTAGATACTAAGTCCATAACGGGTAATGTTTCCTGTTCATTCTCTTCAGGTGTAGGGAGGACGTGTATATACGGGATGGGATATCCTAGGGATATCCCATAAATATTTGGGATATTTGGGATATTAAATAAATAAATAAATTGAAGGGAAATCTCGCACAAGACAGCCAATTATTTGTATATACACTCTCTAACTAATATAAGTAGCTGTCTCATGATGCTGTTTCCAAAGGAGTACTAGGAAAAAAAAAAAAAAAGAAAAGGAAAGAATTGTTCATAAACAACAAATGTAGAAGCCCTCAATTAATACTGAAGTCCAAAGTTTAACATTTAGGATAGTCATTTGATTTCTTCAGATGATTGCCCAAGATACCAAATTTTCTTTCATAGTGCCTCTCTTGATCCTTCAGCTGAAGCAAGGAAAAACCATAATGCAAATACTAAGGATTCTGCATTAGCTGTGACCTCAAAGGCTCTCGCATTTATCAGTCACAAGGTGGCTTGCTGTGCTGCAGTCTGAAAGCATCATTGTTACGTTGGATGGTTTCTGCTTTCAAAGAGGCTACTTGGCAGAGGATGAGCTCTTGATATGGAGTAATAATGCATATTTATTACAGCGGAATATTCTTGTATGAATTAAAAATGAGAGGTCTGTATGCAAAAAAAAAAAAAAAAATTTAAATATACTTTGTACGCCAAAATCAAAGTTCTAGAAATTCTGCTTCATGTCATCCTAATCGGAGATATGGAAACCGCCGTCCTTACCTCCTGTCTCCATGGACACCTAAGACTTTGTCTGCTGAACATGCCCATGTCTTGGTCTTTGGCCCAGGCCCCTTTGAAGTGCTAGGCCAGGGAGAGTTTCTGGAGCATCATAGGACAGGATTTATAAAAAACATCGAAAACTACTCTTTCTCAAAAATGGGCCCCAGGGAGGCAGAGGTGGTCATACTAGTGCTATTGTTCTTTTTTAAGCTAGCCTAGGCACAGAGTATGGGCTGCAGGAGACATCAGTTTCCTCTTCTTTCTGAGCATGCCGTCTGCAGGCAGTTCCTTTCTCAGGAAGGACTTTTCTTTCATTTCTTATCATTTCACATCTCCTTCCACACCATTCATCACTATCGTTCAAAGAACCCTAGCACTCTTTCCACAGACTGAGGGAAAATGCTGCATTTTGGATTCCTCTATATGGACCATGTATATTGGCACAAATATTTTAAGTAGTGATAGGGAAAAAAAACCTCAACCTTTCCACACCCAAAGTGCAACACTGTTGTATCGACACGATTGCTCCTGCTGCTGTGCTGGCAGTTGGTCACCATGCCCAGTAGACTTACGAAGGATGCCTCCCCAAGACACCTATTTCCTTCCAAATCAGCTGAAGAGGAAGTCATAGCAAAACAGGCAAAAGCCTAGAATGTAAGACATTAATTACTGGGTGAGATCATGTAGCTCAGTACTGTCTCTGACAGTGACAGAAATAAAAGCTATTTGGGGAGAATATACAAGCTTGGCTGTTTCCTCCCATGTAGTACCAAGCCTGGAAATTTCCTCCCATTAGTACCCTGGCATCCTGAATTTCCTTAGGATTGTTAGAAGATACATACCAACATAATCCTTTCAGTATTCATTATGGACTTGTTGTCAATGAATGTGTCTGATTCCTTTTTGAATATGCTGATACCATCTGCCTCTGCAGCTGCCCATGGCTGCAAGATTCAGAAATGCACTATTTGCTGAATAAACACTCTTTTTTTTTTTTTTTTAAAAATTTTATTTTTGACTGATCTCCTACTTGGTTCATCAGATGGCCCTAATTTCTAGAAATAGAGGGTGTGGCAAACAGGTTACATTAATTGTTAGGTAAAATCTCAGTCATAACGCTCCTCAGTCACCTTCTCAACAAACCGAAGAGTTCCAGACTTTTTAATCTCTTCTCATTTATGGGTGCTCTATCCACTTGATTATTTTAATTGCCATTCTCTGAACCTTTTCTAACTCAACTATGCCCTTCTTGAGATGTGGAGACCAGAACTGTGCACAGCGCTAAAGATGCAGAGGCATCAGGGGTTTATATATCAGGAAAATAGTATGTATTGCTGTTTTCTCAATACCATTTCAGCATTGTCAAATGTATTTGGCTTTCTGGATACCACTGCTTGTCCAGCCACTGATGCCAGATAGCCGTCGGCAGTGGCTCCAGGATCGCTCTCTTGAGTTATGACTGTAACTGAAACTTGAGTTGAGCATAATACAGATCTGTTTTGGATAATTTTTGTCTAAATGTATCACTTTGTCTTTTTTTCTCTTTTTTTTTTTTTTTTTTTTTTCCTCTTTTAATTTTATTTTCTTCTTTTCTGAAGCCTGTTGCTCTGTGTTCTGCACAGGAAAAGAAATATAGCTTTGCTTATGGGTAAAAGTGTGCATAGAACATTTCCAGGAGCATAACTGTGTTCAGAATTTTACTGATGACAAACATACAGATGTTGTCACTTATCTGGACTGCTCTTTTCCCCCAAATAGAGCTGTGTTCGGAATAATTTCGTTGATGTTAGTTCTCTAGGGTCTTTTTAAGCCTCCAAAGTGTGTCAGCTTATTGCTTCAGCCCCTTCAGTCTTGTTTCATGGATTGGCAAGAAAATAAGTAGCACACCTGTTTTACCAAATGCAACACTTGGAAATAATACAACCCTCAAGACTCACAGTGTTGTGAGTACCTTATCAAGTGCCCTTGCTAATATTTTATTGAAAGTTTGTTTAAATTAAGAGATAAAGTAATGTGTAACTAAAGACTGGCTGTTTTGTATTTCACTGGTAAAATACTATTTTGCATTCAGATAGGAAACACAATGCAGTGGAACCAGTATTTCCCTTTGAGATGGCATGGATTTAGACACTTGAGCTTCTACCTGTGTATTTAGGAGCATGATTTTAAGCTTTAAAAACATCGGACTACTTCATCTGTTAGTATTGAATATTATTTGTGCTAGCAGGAGCACCACATTTTTGAAAGTTAAGAAACTGTTGTCGTTGTACTGAAGCAAAAGGCTTATCTTTTCAGTAGATACAACTCATCATTATCACTGTGTTCTTCCCACCTTTTTAGTGTGTTTATAAAGTTGCAGTCTGGATTTCTTTTTTTTTTTTTTAATTGTAGTCACCTGCAGGTAGGTCAGTATCTCCAGTATCAAAAGTGGAATCAGGATTGCCAAGGAAAGAAGGGAGGATTGGACAAGTCCTTGCTGCCTTCCACCCAGGAACTGGGAAATAAAAGCCTACTCAAGTCTGCTATTTTGCTCAGAACTGAAAAGAAATCATAGGACTTCCATCAGCTCTGAACAACTTAAGAGTAAACAACTATTACTTGTGCCAAAACGAGCAGACTACATAAAGATGGACAAATATATCCTGAAGTGTTTGTCTCTTTACTTTTCTGAACCCTTTAATCAGAAAGCTTTAGCTTTCCTTTAGCACTGGAGAAAATCTAACAGCAGTGTGAACTCCTAACCTGTAAGAGGACATCCACTGATAGTATTTTTGTCAGAGTACGAATTATAGAATTGTCTGAAAATATATGTAATTTATTTGTTCTGTACTAATAGGCCCCATGCCAGGTAGGCAGTTTGCTTTCACAAATCCGTTTTGCTGTGTTTTACTCGCATTTACTTTCTTTGCTTTTGTTACAAACGTTTAGGGGGAAAAAATGAGGTCAGCATCTATAATAGGGATTCCTGATAACTGCATGTTTTACACTCTGAGAATACTCTAGGAAATTGCTTATAAATTTGCTTGAGGCATTATGGCACAAGTGCTTCAGTCTATGGAATTTGTTACTGGTAGTTCAGGTTGCTGTCAATTGCTTATTTTTAAGCAGAACTTATTTTAAGCTTGATGAATAGAAAATGTATTTTTAAATACAATAGAATTGCTATGGTTCTCACTACTGAATTTCTGGTGTGTTGATTAAATTCTTAAATAAAATAGGTGTTAGAGTAGTGGCCTTTACAAGTTAATTAATCTTCATTTTCAAAAGGATGAGCTACTATTAAGTGTAGGTTTATTATATATGTGTAAATTGCTATGTGATTTACTGTTCCAAAGACAAAGCCATTCTCTAAGGACAGGTCTCACCAGTAGACTGGCATTGTGGTACATGATGTGAACAAAATATACACACTCCTGGCTGGTTGAAAATATTTCCTTAAATGTGTGTACATGCTGTGTTATGGCTTATTCAAGCAATTCTGCCGAGAATATCAGTCTGTGGAGATACCACCTACTTAAACACCTTCTGATCTCCACAATAATCTTGAAATTCCCTTTACAGCCATTACAGACTTGATTTTATTTAGGTGTCAAGTATTTCTATTGCAGGGCAAAAACCTTTCTCTGTACACATGTGAAAACTTGGAGAGATCTTATTTAGCTTTTTGACACCACGTAATACTAAAAGAGTAATATATCACTCATTCTTACTGAAGAACATAGGTGTCTCTATAATCAGGCCACTTTCGGGGAGTATTAATCTTCTAGTTTCTGTTTTTCAGATGAGATAAAACTCAATTCTGTTAAGGAGGTGGGCACAAAAGGTGTGTTCTGCAAAGCACAGTGAGTGTAAGAAAGTCACAGATTTCTGTACTTTTCTGATAGAATTCAGTAAAAATTTTACTTTAAGCAGGAAGTTGTCCTTTGACGTTTTCTTGTGCACTCACACAGTAGCCAAGTCTACTTCACATATGAGCTCTAAAAGTCACACTGCTTTTATTTGGTGTGGTCCAAATCTTTCATGAAGTCCAGACTGCTTTCTGTTTCTCCACCAAAATGTTAGGTCAGATTGTGGTCTGAACAACTGTCTCCTTGGCTATTAACCTACACTGCTCATCCTCTTCATTTAGTGAGGCTGTTGTTGAAGGGCATGTCTGAACTCACTATTAAAGCAGCGGCTGCATCATCAGCCACCCTCGTGGCAGTCCCACCTCATCACCACAGTTGCATACTGGTAGACTTCTTTCCCTGATGGGGCACAGCATCTGTTATCAGATGCACTTTTTTGTAACACAGATAAGATTTTCAGAAGCCCAGCAGACACGGTGATATTTTCTACCAGCCCCACTCTTTTGAACCAAGGAACCTTGAAAATGCACTACTTCACATCAAAGGATTATGTCATTTTCACAGCACTAGCAGAACACAGTAGGTATAATTTACTTTTAGAGAGTGAGCTATTTACTTGTCAGGGATGCTTTCTCCTATCCTGAGGTATTAAATCACTTCCCAGCTCTGTTGATCTTAAGACACTTCGGCTAGAGCACACCTTTTGTGGCTGGCTCCTCAACAGACTTAACTTTGATCTCACCTGTTTTGATTACGTTCCCCTTTCCTCTTTCCTCTGCACTCCTGGATTTATTTGGTGTGATGTTCTGTTTTGCCTAGGTACATTTCTGTTTCCACAGCTCCTCATGCTATTTGCCACAGAGCAGACGTATGTCCTGTGTAGCCTCGTGTAAGTCTCACATATGTCCGGTGTTGCCCTGACACATCAATGTGTTTTGATGATGCACGGTGCAGGGCTGTGGGGCTCATATGAAAGAAGGCAGCAACCTGTCAGATCCACAGCTTGTAAACTGCCTCCTGTGTCAGGAAAAGAACAGGGAACAGGAAGAAAGAAAGAACATGAATTAAGATAGAGGCTGGATGTATCTCAAATGCGATATTGCCAGGCGGTGAACAGGAGCAGTTGGGAGACACCAAACATTTGAGCTTGTGTTGGAATAGCAGAAGAGTAGAGCATCACCTTCCCAAAGGCTGGAGAAGAAACTTTCATTACGCCAGCGACTCCTAACATGAAACCTCTTGTTAAACAAAACAGAACTCTCACAATAAGCTCTGTGCGTTTTTCAGTTTTCTTCCTTATCCTCTTTTTTTAATGCCCTTTTTCACTCCTTTTCAATACCTACATTTTCTCTGTTGATTTTTTTTTTCATTTGTCAAAAGATTTCTTTTCTTCTTCCTCAAATCTCTTTCTTGTTACTTCTTTTGATGTGGCTTTTCTCTGTGTTTCCCTTTCAACTCCCAGAGCTTACTTTAGTCTCTTCACTGTATTTGCCACACAGAGGAGTGCTATTGAAAAATTAAAAGTAGATTGCATGGGAATTTCTTATTTCTTCTTTTCCTCTAGAGGTCCATTTCTCTTCCCTCCTATTTCTATGAAATTTGCCATCCTCAAATGCTTCCTTCCTCAACTTGCAAATAATTTTACTCATCTTTCCCTCTCTTGTTCTGTCCTTCCACTTCATCTCCCTCATCACTTAGTGTTGCTTGATGTTTAACTTCTCAAGTAGGGTGATAATTCCTGGTAGCATTCAGATTACCATGTTGTGGACAAATAGTCTGATCTGTATCTCAGCTTTATTGACAAACACTAACTTTACAGCTGGATCTATACTGACTTCTTTTTCCATTTTTTTTCTATTACACTCTTGGTAACAGCAGCCAGGTTGGCAGCATTAACTATTACAGCCACATTATAACCACAGTCTTGTAAAACCCATTACCGATCAGGTCTGTATGACATTGTAATTTAAATAGCGGTTGCTGGCAGCCTATCTCTGCTTGTCCTCCTATTATTAAAACCACCAGTAGAGCTGCTCTACTGGGAAATTTCAAGTGTAGACAAAGCTTTAATCAACGGTAATCTGATCCTTTAAAAATGCAACACCAATTCATTTATTTCTCATTTCACATATGAAATTTTAATAGGTACAATCACCCTTAAGGATGTTTCAAATATTAACATTATGAACAATTACAAAACAGAGTCTTTTTTCTGTATGAAACTATCAGCATCTTTGAACCAAGTAAGTAGTTTTGTGTGCAGACATCAGGTTTACTATCAATCATAAACTTATTAGCAGCTGTGTTAGCCCTAATTAAAGTGCAGAACAATGCAGACTTTTTAATTAAGTCTTATTTTCCTAAGAGGAGACTGGTGGGCTTTTTTTCCCTTCTCTTCCCCAACTCCATCCTTATTTACTGTGTAAAACCTGCTTTAAAAATAACTGGGACACAAGATGGGGCCATTGACACGGGGCCAAGACAGCAGGAAGTATTTCCTTTACAGAATGGCTGTGTGATTATACTGACAATATTTTATTCCTTTGGCTTTGTGAAAGAATTCCAAATTTCTTAACTTTTCTGCAGTGTTTTTCATTTGGATTTCTTTTTCAGTTCTCTTCTCGTCTGAAGTGTATTTTCTGTATTGTCAGTGTCAGCAGAAGTATTATTGAAATTAATTTTAGTGTATAAATTCATATGAGAGAAAGTGGAGATGTATAACATGCACCAAAAAAAGTCCTTGTTGCCTGAGTAGAGCTCTGGGTGGGTACTAGAATGAATAAAGTATGTAGCTGTTAAGAGAAAGAATGGGCCTCGCAGGCAAGTTGAAATTTAAAACTCTCTATGAGTGTTTGATTTTCTTAGTCCTAAGCAGTGACGAGTGGTATATGTGTACTCCTGAAGGAGGGAGAGAAGTACTCCGAAAAATCTCTTAATTTGCACTTCCCACTCGGCACTATTTTAACTGGAGATCTTGTGTAACCACAAACAATTGCTGGATTGTTACTCTGCTCAGAGGATAAGCACTGCGTGCCATGTAGGAGGGCAGACTAATCGCTTACTGCTCTTGACAGGGTATTGTCAAGCATGAATATTTTTATTTACCATTGCAGGTATAAAAATGCCTTTACCTGAGCTCCATTGAGCTTATATTTTAATCTGAGAGACATGGTGACTTGAGGTAAATCCTGACCCTGATGCACTAACAGTTTACACCAAGGACTCCAGTGAAATGCTGACAGTTTACAGGGGGTGAGGATCTGTCCCTTGCAGTTTAAAGAGAGGAGGTTGTCAGTTTCTTCAGTCTCTTGTTTGGATCACCACATGAGATGAATTAGAGCAACGTGTTCAGTGAGAAGAATTTAACACGTTCCTGGAAAAAAAGTGTACCAAAGGTGCTCTAAGCCCAAAAGAAAAAAAAAAAAACAAACAAAAAACAGAGCGGGGAGATCAAGGCATTGGCCAGCAAGTTTAAAGGAGCAGTAGATCACTTGAGCCTAAAAGCCAGAAAAACGCATGGTGCTGCCTCACCAGCTGTAACACTGTGAGCTCTGGGGAGCAGGAACGGTCGTTGTCTAAGAGTTTACAGAGCACTTTTTGCAACCTGAGCTGGCTTGAGCCTAAGGCCCTGATTTAATAAGCACTGAGGTCAGCAAAACCATAGTAACAGTGGTGGTGGCCAGCAATGGCTTTAAAATGCTATTTCTCAATTATGGCAGGAAATCTGAATCTAGATATAGCAGGTCTTCATTTATGGGCACGCAGGTATGTCCTAATTGTCATACACGGTATGATGGAAATTAAAAGGGCAACACAGTTTAACTCCTGCTTTGTGAAGCAAACTAGTTATTTTTTTTGCAGCTACACCTATTGTGTGGCTTCTGTACTGTTTCCAGCAGGGATTCTGGCTTTGTGTGTTTAGAAGTTTCTTTTTAGTAATCCATAGATAGTACTCTCTGGTTCATTACAGTCGGAGGGCTTAATGAATGACTGTTGTTTATACACTGTCTGGATATTAAAGCTTAATCCGCATTTGAGTCTAACCCCAGCTTTTTTTCCAGGGAGAAAGCAACTGAGATAATGCCCAACCATATTTAAAGAGAGAATAGTTTTTTTTACAACAGTTATGGATCATTTTTATACGTTATCTTGAATACATTGGACCTATATGCTTCAGGAGTGTCCAAGTCTGATCACTTTTGTTCTCTTACTTTAATATAAAGCAGAATAAGCTCAGGGTTTTCTTGTGCTTCTGCTCTCTATCTCTCATCCACATATATTCAGTTCATATTCACAGTGTAAGAAATGTTTGTGTCCTCTGAAAATTAGATTTTAAAATGCGATTTTACTTCTTTTGATGGCAATAGCGATGATAGGTTAAGGTGGGATCCTTGGCATCTGAACATGTTGCTCCAAGGTGCTCTGGACAAGGCAGCTGCTTGTGACCAACCTTGTGAGAGCAGCTGCAGGTTGGTAAGGAGTGCTGGAGGAATGAAGGAAGCAGGAGGGACTTTCCTGGAAGAAAGACGGGAGTTTTCATGAGAGTATGGCTTTGATGGAAGTGAGTTCAAGGTAGCACGCTCTTCCTGGGTTTGTCCCCTGTTTGGTTTCACTGAGGCCTTGGAAGTGATGTTTTAAAGCTAGCTAATATAGTGAGATTCCTGCAGCTTCTGCCCCTTTTCCATCTAAAATACTTGCTTTCCAAAGGTGGAAGTTTGTTGTGGCAACTCCTAGACTGCTAAGAGCTCTACAACATTCAGCTTGGGCTACCCTCCTACGTCCAGTGAGAGTTTTAGCTGTTGGAGCTACTTTGCTTTTCCATTCCAATTAAACATATTAAGGAGCACTATAAATGATGCAGTGTTTATTTGAATAACTGCTGTTTTCTGTCAAAGTTAGAATTAAGGTTTAATTAAAATATATGCTAAAATTGAATTTATCTTTCATGTTGATACTGTGAAGAAGTGCAGCATAGCTTATGATGTCCGTGCTTATAATTTTTATGAAAAACAGAAAAGTGTCATGCAAACATTACTATATCCCAATTCAGAATCTGCAAATAAAAGATAGTGATTAAAAAAAACAGTTACTCCCTTCCCATAAGTAAGTGGTTTGCTAATTATCTGTAAAGATACAAGGATAGGGCGGTCATGATCAAAGTGTGACTGTCCGTTGAGGAATGCATTATGGAGTTGTTGGAGGCTTCTTAGGCATTAACTATGAAATATTTTGGGAAAGATGGTGCATTGCCACAGGCTATCAAAGAAAAGGAGACTGTGGGGTGAAAGAGGAAGAGAAAACAGCACAAGAGTGACTGCTGTTACAAGTATCCAGTAAGGAAAGAAGAGTGCATCTATCTGGCATGGGGAAAGCCAGCAAGAACATGTTTGAAAGAGATAAAAGGACTCTCATCTCCCTTTTCTCCCTTTATTTATTCAGTGAATTTCAGTGCTTGCAGAAAGCACCTGGCTGACAGCTCTGTACCTTGTAGTCCTTGGTATATTCCCAGCACGGTATACAGTACAGACATCTACAGCACCAGTTTCCCCCGTTTGCTCTCCTAATGGGAAATGTAGGGTATGCTTTATTTCCAAGGTGTGCTCAGTCACAGGCCTGTCTGCCCACTGTGGGTACAGGCTGGGGTGTCTGGCAGGGTTAAAGGTTCGACTAAAATGAGGCAGCTGATGGTGTTGCTGCCCCAGCCATCGTCCCCACCCTTTGGTGGATGTTGCCGCCCCTGAGGCTGTGATGTCTGATCCACTCATGAATCAATTATTGAACTGTCGCATTTTTCAGCCCGGCCTATTAAATTAAACTGACATCAGTCTCATCTCACAAAGACATTAGATAGTGATGAATTTCAGGTACTGTTAACCTGGTTTTGAATTGGCCAGCTAGAGACAGACAGATGCATTTTTCACCCCAGCTGCCAGAACCACTGTCACGTCCTATCTTGCTGTTGTGGCTTGTTGATCAATGGGTGGCTTTCCTCGCTAACTCCTGAGGGGGGGCAATTTCATAAGGAGAAGGGCAGTGTAAGAAAGCCAGAAAGGTCAAAACCTTTTTTTTTCTTTTTCCTGTCTGTTTTTGTTAGAATTGTTAGGAATTGTTAGAAAGACAGTGCGTATGCAAACGGTGAGATTGGCTGGCTAGTTAAAAAAGCAGCACTGGAAGAAAAAGCATGAAATTGAAATACATGAACTCAAAAAGGTACGGTATGGAATTAATGGAATTCACGTTAGGGGAGTTTACATCTGCGGAAAAATGGAATAGCACTATTCCATACTCCCAACAACATTGCTTTATAGCTACAGGTACCTGCAGTACGTCTACCATGTACAGGCCCAGCTTGCTCTTTGCTGTGTTTCCATTCACTTGCTAAGGAAGCTGTGGAAACCTTCTTACTGTGGCTTGTTGAATGGCAGAAGCTCCTCAGACTGCCCGGAGCTGAACCTGCATGTGTTTGGCTTTGTTTGTACCTGTTCCCTTCCCGAATTCTGGTTTTACTAGTAACTAAAATGAAACGAAAATGCGTTCAAATGGAGGCTGACTGCTCCTACAGTTTATCCAGTTTTCTCTGCCTAGGGCTTAGGGGGAATTGGTGAGTGTCTGTGTGCTTCCTTTTGACTCCTCATGGCAAGATGGAGCCATGGGAGATCTGTTACATATGGCCATGAGTGGCCAGAAGGGCAGCACCGTGGTTCCTAAAGCGGGCACCATCCTGTGCCAGTAAAGCCAGTGTTTGTGGGTGCACTTCTCTTGAAAGCACTTCTCTTTTTCACAGTGAAAAAACCAAAAATTTAAAAAAAAAAAAATCAAGAAGGAAACCCTGGCAGATATTTCCTGCCTGCTGGAGCTGTGGATTCATTGCTATTAATAGAACTCTTAATTGACTGCTCTACAGCAGCTATAAAAATTGATTAGCTGCATGTGAGGAAATAAACATGGGTCAAGCTGTAGTGGCACAATTATATGAATTTGATGACCTATTAGGACATTTTTGTGTCTAACAAAGGATGTTTTTAATAAACATTAAACACTTAGCCCAAATTCTGCCCTCCAGCACTTCTTCCAGTCTAATGAATGTATAATGAAAGCAAATATTTGGTATATGAAAGAATCTCTTTTTTTAAATCTCATTCCTGTATATTTTCAAGAGGTTAGGCTACTTGACATGTAAAACATCTATGAATTTTAAGCAAGGCCAGATTAGTAAAGCACTATAGTTGGTCTTTCATCTTAATGTGACCAAGAATGTCCTCTAGCTCACTCTATTTACTAAGAAATTAAAAAATAGTAAATTGCACATCATCGTATGCCATATGTCCATTCCTCTCCTGGGCTCTGCTCTACAGCAATGTTAATTGACTTGCCTAAACCTCCTTCTTCTGAGTTGTGACCACTCCTGATGAAACAATCAACAATGCTGCTGAGCAGAATAGGGAATGAAAAAACAAAGCAGAACACTGAGCTACATTAACAATAAATTCATTTCTGCAAAACAAAGATAAAAATGAAGGCCTGACATACAACCTATGCTTTCAAAGGCAGAATCTTCAGTTTTGGGTGCTCGCTTAAAAAGTGGGTTTTCAGGCATTGTCTGAAAGTCAGAGTGTTTTTGAAGGTACCTTACAGCGGGGAAACAAAATCATCAATTAATAGAAAATGTAAACTGTTATACACATTTGTTTCTGTTTTAGTAGATTTTGAATAACACACACAAAATTTAAAAAAGCCTCAAAGGCTGTTAAATAACGACCATACATTCTTCTGTTGGGAAATGAGTTGTTTAATAAATCTGTATGTAATAGGTATATTGGATTAGATTACACTGAACAAAAATAGTGACCGTAAGTTTACAGTACATCAAAGAACTTTTTACCTTTTCACTCTGGTCTTCAGAGGACTTTCATTAAATCACAAGTTTTTGTGCTAATGAGGACACATCACCCCAGCCCCACCTCCCACAGCACTGTGCTAACGAAGGCACCTGTGTGCAGGCCCAGCTGATGCCACTTTCCATCACAGCCTGCTGGTGGGTGGGGGCACTGGGGGCTGCCCTGGTTGGCCTGGGCTCCTTGCCCAGCCCATGAGGAGGTGTTAGTGGCCCCTCTCTTCCTTAGGTGAGCCAAGCCACCATCCTCAGGCCTCCTCCTGTCTGTTCTCAGTGAGCAGAGCTGAGTGTGGCTGTGGGGAGGAGAGAGGAAGAGCCTGGAAGGGGAGTCCCGTCTGCAGCCCCCGAGGTGCCTGGGCTCACCTGGGCAGCTTTAACTGCCCCAGCCCAGCAGCGGCCACCAGCATCTGCAGAGCGTTCAGTGTCCTGTTGGCAGGAGAGCTCACCCACAGGTAACTATGGGATGTTCCTTCTAATGGTCACCTTTGAGGGTGTCCTTATTGCTGTTTCTCAGTGTGCTTCATCCAAATCTAGTGCTGACCATGAGGTTTCTCTGTAGCTTTCCTGTGTTTCCACCACTGTTAAGCTTTATGCAGGTTACTTTGTGTAGTAGTCTGTGCTAGCAGTGTGCTATCCCTCTTCTGTTTTGAAGGCTGCTGAAGCACGCTAAAGAGGGAAAGAACGTCTTGCTATGCACACCCACTGGTCCTTAGAACCTTTTGTGTGTGTATATCTCCTTCTGCCGTGGCACCTGGCAGCACCCACCATGCACATTTGTAACGGCTGAAGAAGAAACACTCTCAGCTGAGGGTGGAAAAAAAAATAGAAATGCAATCAACTGTTGCTTGACTTTTTTCTTTCTTTTTGTTGTAGATAAAGCGATTATGTTAGAATTGCCTGCATTTTCCTTTTTACACAGATTTTTAAAAAGAAACAAAAGAACCACAAAACCAAATCACCAGCACAATATTAGGTCTTGGGGGGTATAGGCAAAACACTGCAAGTATGCAATATGAAAAGATTCAGAAATGAAAAAAACAAATATAGTGAGCATGATTTTATTATCATTAATAGTCTGATCATTTTCTTTATCAGTTTCATAATTTCTGACCCTTCAGAGCTGGCAGTGCACAAAAATGGGGAACAATTATGGTAGGCTTATTCTAGTTTTCCTTCCTAATGTTTTTTATTCAGTGATACTACAAAATGGCCATGAAGTTAGAATTTTAATTTTAATAGCACTTTTTTCTAGGTATGGTCAATCTATCTTCTTATTATGGCAAGTTATTTTAAACTACTTAGTATTCAGGATATTTGCAGTTGTAATGAACAAGTTCATTTAAACACCAAATCAATCAGTATTTTCACTAGAGAGAAATTTTTAAGTACCAATTAAGAATGAAAAAGCGATCTACATCCTCTAATACAATATTAATGTTCTGAGAGGGGTGATCCCAACTGCATGAGAAAAAAATGCAGCTGTGCATATGCTTCTCTTAAGAAAAGGGTTTTTTCTGTCACTTAGAATAATTTAATGAATAAAAAGTGGTTCTTTTATTACTACTAATGAACGGAAATCCTATCAAATTGCAAGGCATCAACACACGACATTACTCTTAAACTAAAAGCGCAGTAGATTATCCTAGTGATAATGGAGGCTGCGAGCACTTTGTAGGATGGATGGACTGTACTTGTCGTGCCATGGTACACTGTTATCTTTCAGCAGTGCATAGATCACAGTTAAGAGTTATGCTAGGTGCTTAATTCTGTTATTTTCTCTTGAAATATCAACCTATCCGCCCATAATGAGATAGTTTTAGAAAAAATAAATTACAGAGGCACAGGGGGAATCACGCCCTTTAGGTTGATGAGGATGTGCAATGCTCTGCTGAGGGGAGTGGTGGCGGTCTTGCTCGTGAAGTAGCTTACACCTGCGCTGATGGAGCAATCAGACACGCAAGGGTGGGAAGGATCTTGCCATGGTGCTGTGATCTGGTGTTCTCCTCTGGTACCTTCAGTTTGGGTTTTGTTTGATTTGAAGTGAGAGAAGCGCACATGAAATGGCCTTGGGGGAAGGGCAGCCAAGTTCTTCAAAGGAATAAACCTTGGATGGGCATACCCTGTTTAGGTGGGGATTAGGTTGTAGGGAAAAAGGGTTTTACAAGTGGCCAACAACTGGTGGGCCAGGTCAGGAGATCATTTACTGAAAATTAAGGAACTGGTGCATTAAGCAGGCAGGTTTTATCACCTTGACCTAGATAGCTTTGTTTCAGCTTAACACCTGCTTGGTTCTTTAGCAGTTGATCTGCTGGGGATGTTGCTGAGCAATAAGGTGACAACCTCACCCTATCAAAATGACATAAAATACATTTTCTTTGAAGTTGTGTTTGAACTTGTCTTACCATAAAGGTATTTTCAGAGCACAGGCACCTTAGGGAACATCTGTAAACGAGACAGGGGGGGAACACAACCTGAAGCTGAATTGTTGAACTAAAGTTTGCCTGGTCTCTCCAAGGATTTCATTAGTGACTTTCCTGTGAAACAGTTTCATAAGCCTATTTACAACAATTTTGCTTTTCTTATTCTAGTGACTTTCTTGCACTAATTCATATATTTTTTTTTTTCTACGATATTTCTTTAAGTGTTATCTAAATGTGTAATTTAAAGGACTGTTGGTTTAACTATTTTAAGATAGTATCCTTAGGAAATAGATTTTTAATTTTAGAACAGCAAAAGATACGTAATCTCATTCTGATTATCTGTGAAAAAAGTATTTATTATTCATAAACACAGAAGAATTTGTGCATATAAAACTAGAGCCAGTAAAGTTAGCTTGATTTACACAAGTTGGAAATAAATCCAGCTTGTTCTTAAAATAATTGTTTTGCAGTTTTTGCATGGAGAGTCTGTAAGTAAAACAGTACAGCTTCTGTTCCCTTGCTGAGTTATAAATAGTTTATAAATTAAGCATTTAGTATGCATTTTTTAATAAATCATCACTTGTCCTGAAATTCAGGATGCTTTGATCTGTGCACGGTTTTGCAAATACACAGCACCTTTATGATGACCCCGTTGCTAATAGCAAACTGCATGGAGGGCTTTTCACAAGAATATTTGAAGCTTTTGCTGTTTGGCCAGCAGCAGCCTCGGCTGTAAGCCACATCACTCTCTCCTCAAGCATCACTGAGTATTGTTGGAGTTACCACAAAACCAGGCTCAAAGTTACCATGCACAGGATAAGACCATCTTTGTGGTATATTGCCACGATAATTCCAGCCTCACAAGGTAAAGCTGCATATAAAATATCTCTTCAAAAGAGAATAGAGAATGTAGTAATTAGGGAAGTGAGTGAAGTCATGTGGGAAAATATTTGTACCAGATGACTCTTTTCCAGCACTGCGGATGTTACATTAAAGAGCTAATGTGTAAGTTAATGCTGCCTGAGGCAGGATTAACTTCTAATGTGTAGGGATTGAAGATTGCTAATGGCCTGGCTAGCATGAAAACCAGCTCGTGTGGGAGGGTGACTTCCCGTCTGTTATCTGGTCATGGCTAGGTTGGTTATGCTGAGCACCTGCCACCGAATTCTCTCTCCCTGTCCAACTCCTGAGCGGCCACAAGGTCTGTCACAGGGTCAGCTGGATCCAAGGCAGGACAGGGTCGGGGTGCTGGCTGTGTGATTTGTGTATGAGGCCAAATCAAGGAGTGTGACTGACCGCCTGCCTGATCTCCTCGAGCTGCTTGTGCTGGCACGAAAGGGCTTGTGTTGCGTTCTTGGGCCAGGCCTGTAGTTGTGAGTCAGTGAATCCCAACAAAAATGACAGAGGTTTGCACCGACTGAGGACGTGGTGCTTCAGTTTAGGAGATCCACGTTACTGTGCTGAGGCTTTGCAGTATGAGAGAAGGTGTAACCTCATGTTGATAGAGGGCATCTGTCAGGGTGGTAAATGTGGTGGACAGAGATAAGCGTATGTCCTCTCCCAGGTCTGGTCTCAGCTCTTGGTCCCCTCCTCTGCTGTGGTGGGGTGTCTGGGTTCTCTCGGGTGCACTCCAGGGATGGGGAGGAGGTAGATTCCCGTGGGAACCTGTGCCCATCTCCAGCTTGGGTATGAGGGAATGGGCTTGCAGCACGGCTTCACACGTGAAATGAAGTAGATTCAATGTGGGTGGCAATTCTCTGGGAACGTTTGCTGTGGTGTTTTGTATTGCTCGTTGGACACTGTCTTTATAGGGATTTAGTCTTGAGTGTATTTCTTCCCCTAGTCCTAGTTCCTTCTCTGGAAAACTACTCCAGTGTGCCCAGCTGTGCATAGGGCACTGCCATAGAGCTCCTGGCTGCTCTGTCACCTGAAGTGTTTCATTCGTCCTGGTGTGGAGGAAGAGCACCATATGTAACCCAGCTGCGTGAATGACAGCCTCCACCCTCCGTTTCAGTGGTAGTTTCTGTTGATCTGTGTCTCTGTATTGGCAGTTGTGCAGTTCATCCACTTTCTTATTAAAGTGCATGCTGTTTTAATATTGCTATATAGCCACCCCCTTAGGGTAAAATGAAATGTAAAAAAAAAAAAGGCCGAGAGATGGACTAAAACAATTGTCCTTACACCCCTTGTATAAAAATGTGTTAATTGCGAATCAAAGAAGGTAGCTGTTTGACTCCTCCTGATGGAGGAAGTGCTTGTATAGACCCAGCAAGTGTTGTGTTGGTTTTTTTTCCTGAAAAAAGAATTTTTCCAAATAAGACCTCAATATTTATACCTAAAACAGTATTTTGAAAATTATATATTTTTCTGTATTTGTGTGTATACTGTCAGTCAGCTGTTGCAGAGGCAAGAAGCCTCATCAGTGTCTGTCAGTCAGTCTAAAGGTACGTTTTTGGTTGCCATATTAGAAATTTCCATGTGTTATGCAGCTTTTAGGCTGAGTGCAGAACATGGAATATTTCTCTAGGACATGTGTGCACAGTGGCTGTGTGAGGAAGTTGAGGGGAAAAGTGGTGTTGGTGAGAAAAAACCAAGGAATTCCTTGAGCAGCACCAGGCCTTGTTCTCCTTCCAGTGAACATGGATAACTCAGATTAACACTAATGGGTGTTATGCACAAGGTAGAGGATGATCTACCCCATTGCATGCACTGGGAAGTGCAATTTAAAGCTTTCCTGAGGCATCTTTAAGTTAGATTTCTTGGAGCATCTGTGTTTGAGTTGTCTCACATGCAGAACTCCCACTGACTCAACAAGGCCTGCTGCACACAGCTCGATGGGAAGGGATGTCTCCTGTGTTAGATCATTTCAAGAGGTATAAACCAGACAGAGGTAAATTGCTCTCATTAGTATGATACACAGGTGCTCGCCTGTGGATATTGTAGTAATTCATTTCCATGTGCTTTCAGGTTACATGAATGCCAAAACACTGGAAAAATAAGCCCACTACAAAACTGGTGAGGAATTTCCTTCAATCCAGAACAGCCTGTTCTGAAGCCTTGATTGCTGATAGGAGTTGAAGGAGAATAGATTGGTCAGGTTGACTTTGAAGACTGGATGTTTAAATGACTAGCAAGGACATACAGGTTTGCTGTGAGAAGAGTCATACAAACCAAGACAAAATGTTCGGGTGACAAAGGGGCATACCCTTAAAAAGGTGGATTCTGTAATGGCTGCATCAGGGATTTCAGCATCTCCCTTGAAAGCATCTGGTATTAGCTGTGGTCAGTGATTGCAATGTGGGATTCAGCTGACCTCTGAAGTTGACCAGTTTCTGTGTTCTGGTTTTATCCACTTGGAATCAAATATTTGAATGCTTTTAACTCTGACTTTTGTGATCATAGTTGCACAGTGCTTGGCCAGCCCCCCCTGAATTTTGCTTGTTAGATGAAGGAGGCAGTATATGAATTGTTCTGTTGAAAACAGGTCCTAAACCAAGCTAAGTGCAGGAGAAATAATGTCAGAATAACATCATTGTATGATGCTGGTGTCTGCAATGCCAAACTGCCATTTTATGGTCTTACCTTATTTCTTTCTCCTTTTTTAAACACAAGGGAAATTTTGAAAGGATATCTTTTTTAAACAGCTTTTTGAAACCAGTGGGGGTTAATTAAAAACTAAGTATGGAATCTACAAACACCCAGAAATTATTTACACTGTTGTTAATTTGTTCTTTAATATTCATAACTGTTTTCTGTTAATTAAGAAGAGAGGGAGAACACGAAGAAAGGCTCAGAACAAAAGCAGTCTGCATACAGATAAGGGTTTGAGTTCTCAAAGAACTGGACTAAATGCATACGGCCTGTACTGAGTGAGGAATTTATATGCAGTGAATGTATATTGCAGCTAAAAAAATTGGGTGGACTTATGTATGAATCTTACTACATCAGCATTCAGCATGATCCTCTTACCATCACAGTTGCTGCTTCCCTGTTTTGTGGTATTAGACACTCTGCAATCCTAGAGCAGTCTAATTAGCTCTTAGAAAGCCGGACTTGTAGTTGGGAAATATTTCTAGCTTTTGAAGTAGTATTATACAAAGCATCTGTAGAAAATGAGGCTGCATAGCTTAGAATAGGATGCTGTATTTTCTGTGTACTGCAGAAGTCATAAGCCTGCTGCTAATCTTTTCAGAGGTATTAGCCATTATCTCAACAGCATCTAGAGGCTGCGGTCAGGATCAGGGTTTCACCATGCAAGGAATTTCACATAAACATATAGACAGCCAATTTCTTGATGTTGCACAGCATTGGGCAGCAGACCTAAGCACTGTTACCTCTTTGTGTGAATGACAAGTTGCTTCCTTTTCTCACATGCAGAGGTATTTGTAGGTTCTTCCTCATCCAGAACCTTCACCAGCTTTGTTCTTTTCAGTTTTTAGTAACGCTTGTTTAGCTTCATTACTGCAGTGCGTTTACCTTCAGTCTTGAAACAGCCCCCTAGTTTAAATCTCTTATCTGTGCTGTTTTAAATACTGGCCTATTTATGAATTAGGCTGCTATCTCTAAGTTTTACACTACTGCGTGCAATTTGTCATCTCTATAGGATCTGGGTGAGTTTTAAATAATGTATCTTAGAATATACTCATGAATAAAAGTACTGTATTGCCCAATAAGATTTGGGATCTCTGTGGGAGCTGGGAATATCAGAGCAAAGCTGCTCAATACATGCTTGGAAACAGGAGAGTTCCATGAATGTTAGTCTATCAGCTTAGCATAGCCCAGCTGACTTTCTTTTCCAAGGGGACAGGAAATTGTGTGTTGGTGGGGTTTTTTTGTGGTTGGTTGTTTTTTTTTTTTGGTGTGTGTGTGGTTTGTTTGTTTGTTTGTTTTTGTTGAGTTTTTTTTTGTTTGTTTTCTTGTTTTTTCTTGAAGCCAGATGATATCTGGCCCTCAAAGCCATTTGAAAACCCAGTCTTAAACAGTTGTGTAATAGTCTGCTTAAAATGTTCATCTTGGTCAAAAAAGATGCAGAAACAATTTAGTACAGCATAGGTGACCAAATCACGTGCACTTGTGAACAGCACACAACTGAGGGAAATGCTTCTCTTTCAGAGGCTGGAAACTTAAACAATCACAAAGAATAAATTGCTTAAAGAAAAGTAAGGGTAAACTAGCTTGAAGAGAAACCACTGCATTCCACTCTTCCTTTCTTAAGCTATACTCCCAACCCCTTGTAGTAGTAAATAACATATTTCAACACACATTTAAAGCTTTATAATATCTATTGACCTAAATGTGAGGTTAATTGATACTTCACTTCGTGTCCGTCAGTAAAAGTAACAGTAAAATAAACAGTGCCTTCCAGCTAGTCAGACTTCCTGCTGGATTGTGCTTGGAAGAAACCGTTTATATGTGTATATATATGTATAAAATATATAGCACAATATACTACAGTAGGCATGCAATATAAAGAGATGACAAGGTGAGATGAAGCTCCAGTGCAACATGCTTAGTGAAAGACAAACTTATCCTCTTCCCCATTTCTTCACCTCTGTATCTCAGCAGCCACAGTTTAAAAGACTGTTTGCAATTGTGAAAATAGATGGCTCATATCCAGAAGAGGCATGTGACAGAAGACCAGAGATAATTAGCACAAGCCAGGATCATTGAAGTTTACACACCAGGATAATCCAAAGAAAAATGTTCTCTTGAAATAATTAGTGCGATGTTCTAGCTTAGTTAATGACAGCAACTTGCCTTTGTGCCAAAGACCTACACACTACTGAAGTCCGTTGATGCAGGAGGTCTAAGTTGGACTCTATAGCGAGTCGACACAGGCACAGAGGTTGTTGAAAAACTGTTCAGCCTTTGCTAAGTATAGATTTCATTTGGGATATTGAATATACCTGTGTCTGATCTGTTCCACGAGTAGAAAACAGGAAAAGAAATCTAGGCTTTTACAGAGTCCTTTGTGTAAAATAACCTGCATGATTGGGACTCCCCCACTGATGCTTGCTGTCTTGCAGTGCTATCAAGACAGGCCCATTTTCAAGTTTCAGACTTGACCATCCCTAGCATCATGGCAATCTACCAAGAATGAGCTGTGCGGACAATATAACATTGGAAGAAAGGAAACAGCACTTTTAAATGAAAAAGAAATGGATTGTATTTCTTACTTCCTATCAAAGGTAGCAAATGTCTTTTCCCAAGGATGGGGAATGCAGCAAAATGAAGAAACAGAATGAAAAGAGAGACAGAGTTCCCCTGTACTCCAAGGAGGATGTTGCATGCTCTAAGCTTTAAGGATCATTGTATTCAAGATTTTAAGCTGTGACAATAAAGTTAAAGTTGAAAAAAACCCCTATTTTCGCAAAGATTTATGGAAGAAATGCAGTGTTTCAAGTCTGGAGATTAGAAGCAAACTACAGACTCTGGCAGCCTGAACATGAGTTAGAGACCTGGGTTAGAGATGACTGAGCTGTATGTACAAATACATGTCTGTGATCTTTTTGATATGAAAAAGATCACAAATTATATCAGAAAATACAGGGTCAACAGTAGCAAGAACACCTCGAGGGAGACAGGAGTTACAGTAATATCAGAAGACAGCTGGTAATGGGGCAACAGCAGATTATTTTTTTTTTTTTTTCTTCCCCTTATGGACAATGATGGAACAGTAATTACTGAGGAAGCCAGCAACCTACAGAGTGTAGGAGTGTCTTACTTGTAGTTAGAGATGCTGAAATCTGGCATATATAGGAATCAAAATTTGATTTCTGAACAATTCAATCTGCTGATGGTGGACAGGTAAGAAGACAGATGGGGTGGGGAATGGGGAGATAAGGAAATAAACACTGTGATACAGTGCCCTTATCAAAGATCTAATACATCCTGGTTATATGCCTTCAAAGATTCACCTATTAATGAAACTGCATCTCTCTAACCCAAATTTTATCTAAAATTGAACCCCTGAAAATGAGTAGTTCAGGTATAAATGGATGCAGTTGGATCAGTTCACTATGTCACCCAAATAAAGCAGCATGGCCATGCTCTTTGGCCAACCTGTTCTTTCCCCATTTCATTTAAAAAATATTGTCCTGATTTAATTGGTGATCTCTAACACTTGATATTGGAACTGCAGACAGCATTTCCATGGATTGCTGGTGTGAAGATGAAACGGGTTAACTCTGCTGAGTGAAATGTAAAAGGAATGGGCATATATTGTTTGAAGTGATGGTGGTTTAAGATGCTTGAAGCCCAGCATGAGAAATCTGAAAAGGAATTGAGTTTTAGGGACTGCTTAAACATGGCTAAAAACCAGCCTTCTCTACATTGTCCCAAGGAGGTCACTTAAAAACTAGATTAGGTATCAATAATCTCATCTGCAAATGTGGGCTGGCTTGTTCTAAAAATTGTCACCCAGCAAGACAGCTAAAAAATGAATGCCTGGGAAATAGAGTTTTCCAGTGTGCTGTACGTGTTTTCTTTCATAGTGATTTCTGTTGCTGGAACTTACTGATGCTTATTTCTGTCTTCATCAATATTTCTGTTTCCCTTACAGGAGAAAATGTTGTTTCTTTGGGGATCTTATTTTGTTATTATTTGTGCCAATGAACTCCAGAGCAACCTGCAGTGTCAGATGAAAAGCAAACCTAAAGCCTGAGATTTCAGTGGGAAATTGCCTATTTCCTCTTCTCCCTCAGGTGTCCCTGGAGTTGCTCACACCAGTATCAGTTGCTATATTTCTCTTAAAAAGACCTTCAAATAGCTTCCTTTCTGCTTTATGCTAATGGAGTCCTACATGAGTTTTGTAAGTTTTTATACTGTATTTATATGTAAGCGCGAAACATTCTTCTCTTTGAATAAGAGATGAAACCAAGTGGCAATGAAAATGCAATTGAAAACAAAATCCTGCACAGCTGAATAAATATTGTCCTTTGCATATTAATGAAGATCTGAGGGGATAAGCAGGAGATAGAGCAGTGGAAGAGAAGTGCTTGAGTGTGTCTGTCCAACTCCACTGTGAGAATCTCAAAGGAGGCAGGAGTTAAATGCGTTTACTGTAGAACACAGTTTAAATGCCACAGTTTTAAAAAATCACAACAGTTGTTGTTTTTATGTGTGTTGTGGTGTATGGTGTTTTGGTTTGTTTTTTTCTGAGAAAGATCAGCTGATACGGCTTTTCGTTTTTTAGCAAAGGACAGGAATAATTTAACATCTACATTTGTTGGTCAAGACACCACTACCTACTTGTGTAGGTAGTTGAAACCTACATTAAATTACGTAGTTTTTCTGTTTTTAAGAGTTAAAATGTCAAGTTTTGGGTAGCTTTGAAACGCATGATTTTTTTAACTGGGATCTTTCAAGAAGTAAAATTAACTGCGTGTCAGTATTTAATGCCTGGAACCATGATTTACTGTCCTGAGAACTAATTTGAGCTTGCTGCAGATGTAAACTCGCCCTCAATTAATGTGCTACAGGGCCTGATTCGGAGATGAGTGAAGTCGGCAGGTCTTTCCAATTACTTTTATGGGTATCAGATGAAGTCTTTAATTAATGCATCACTGAATGCTTAGACTCATTTAAAAATTCTCGTTTCTAGACATAATGCAGATCTTTCAAAATGTCATTGTACTTTAAAGCTGTTCTGCTCTCTTGGATGAGAAGTTATTTACACTTGTGTGAATACATCTGATATATTCCTCCTTTCCTCACACCATAATATGCCTACAGTATGTGTTTTGATATATTATGTGTATCTTTGAATACATAATATATTACCAGATGGTACTTGATTAGCAGGGTACACTAAAGTAGAAAGATGTGTTCTGCCCTGGGTACATGTACACAGTCTGGTAGTGTATGTATTTAAAGTGAATAGCTCAGGATGTATTTTCAGGAGAGAAAATAATATGTTGATCCATGCAAAAGTTCTGTGTATGTAGCAAATGAGCTACCCAGGAAAGTTTCATATCTAACATGCTACTTGAAGTACTAGAAAACCACCTCTGGCTCTTGAGTTCAGCCTGGTGAAATTTTGCCCAAGAATAATTATTGTTCAGATGCTGTTGGCATGTTTTCAATTCCAGTAATTTAATAGTCCAGATTTGGAATATGGAATAGCCCATGACCATATGACTTTTTCAGGTCTCAGCTGATTTGTAGAGGAGCAAAATTTGGAGGGGAAAAAAATTATATATATATTAAAAATATATAATAAATATTAAATATTAAATAAATAATAAAATATATATATAATGAAGGCTGGTGTTGTGAAGAGACCTGAAGTTATGGTCACCTGTTCCTATCATAGATTGTAGTCATCAGAAACTGAATGCCATGGGCCAAACTTTCAGCTCTTAGCAATAAAAATTACCCAGTGAAGATAAATTATAGACACTCCAGAAGTGTACTGTTTATGGGTCGATTCAAATCTGGAGGTAGCTTTAGTTTGGTAACTAATAGAAAATTCATATAAGAGCCTTAGCTCATGTAAATCAATAAGGCTTCCTTGATTGTAATGGGCTAATGCCAATTTATACCATCTGAAGAGCTATTGCCTGGATTTACAGTGTAAATATAATTACTATGACATAGATTTGCTTTGGTTCACTGAGCTGGCAACCAGCAAGGTTTACAGTATCTTGTCTCTTTGTTCGTGCTTAGATTGTTTTTCTAGAGGATGGTTGGATTTAGAACCCAGGCCATAGTTTCTCTCCCAATGTGCTGTTTTGACAGTATTAGCATATAAAGTCGGTATCATTGCAGAGCGCGGGGCTGGTTCCTGCAGGCCCTGTGCAGTGTGAGCGCAGGGAGGGCCCATTGCACCGTGTTGCTCGGCAGGACCTACAGGACACTCGGTGCTATTCAGTGATGGCTGCAATTAGGTTTTCACGTTAACATCCTACCCTGCATCAGGCCGATGGGGAGACCAGAGCAACTTCCTAGACGTGATCATTTTCCTGGGCTCTGCCAGCAGGCTCAGTAAGACAGTTGGGCAGTGATTTAAATATCTGAGGCTAGCTTTGCAATCAGATGGGCTAGAATTTTTTTTTTAAACAAAACATTAAAATGTTGAAGAATACAGCAAGCTCTCCGAGTAGAAATGAGGAAGCATCTGAGCTTAGGTTGCTCGTTCAGACCTGTAAACAACGAAAAGTGGAGGTTGGTTACTCCAATAGAAATGGAGAAGACAAGAAAATTGCCTTTTTTTTAAAATTATGTATAAGTTGAAAGACATTTTATGTCTTTGGCCACAAGCCGTCATGAACTCAAGTATAATTTCAGCCCAGGTCTCTCTTTGCCTGGTTGCAGGCTATCATTTAACTCCTGTTACTTTTCCCCTTCTCCATTCATGCTGTGATGTCCCTGCTGACAGCTAAAATCAGTAAAAGAATCAATAAAGAATTATTAACAATAATTAAAGCATGGGCAGCCCGTTGCACCGAGTGGGCTTAGTCTGTCTAAGTGCAGATTCTGCACTCAGTTTTGTGAAGTACAGCTGAAGACACTTGCCGCAACTTCAGTGATCTGTGGATGTAACCGAGAGCAGGATGTGACCCCCAGTGCTAGGAGCTATTCTTCTAAATTATTGTTAAAAGCAGGAAATCATGACTTCTGGTTCTAAGTGGTTGAAATGCCATGTAACTCAGAGAAAATTGTGAGGGGAGGAAAAGGGTTGAAGCGAGTCAGTGAGCAAGCTTTTTGTGCTTAGGAAAGAGAGAAACCTGTTTTCAAGAGCTCTTTATGTCACAAATAAGAGTGCAATAGTTTCAACACTAGCATCTAGCAGTCATTTTCCACAGTATAAAAGCACCATAACTTAGCATGATTTCTATGCTCCTGGGAGGCTGTAGACTTAAATAACAAGGGTGCTCCAGGTCACAGCCAAGATGCAATTAACCCTGAGATTGAAGAAATGCCTTCCCACCTGCAGGAAGGATTCTCATTTTGAATAGCTTTCCATTAGTTTTCCTGTGGGAACGGCACAATATTGGCAGTATTTCTGGAACTAATATGACAGTGCTAGCCAGGGAGCAGTTTAGCTACAGGTCCTCAACGCTCCTGTGGTCACCAGGGATTCTGGGGGCTTTCAGTCTGGCTCTGACTATCTTCTGGCTGTTGGGGAAATTTTTTGTGCTGTGATTGAGGTAATTCCACACGGCAATAGAAATGCCATGCCTGTATTTTGACAAAAGGTGCGTTTGTGTGCATCTGAGTTCTGATTTTTGTTGTTCATTGATTCCTCGTTCTCCCTCAGGTGACATGTAAAACTAGTAGTGGTTGTGTTTTCACCTGACCCAAAATATTCAGATGTTTGAAATTCCATAAAACAACTTCATTTGTAACTGAACAACAACCTGATAGGTAAACTCTTGAGTAGAAACATTTACAAGAATCTGAATTTCTGATTATTCAAATCATGTAGCTAGTGTTAGGAAAACTTTAGGAACTTGAAAATGATTATTTATGGTGGAAAACAGTTTAACTATGTTTTTGAATTTACTGTATAATTTTTACTTATCTGTAACCTGATGCGCATCAGAAAACCATTTGTCAGCTCCCTGCATTCTCTGAATTCCTTTGCCTCTTTCTCAGGGATCGGTTGCGTGTTGTCTGCTACCAAATTTTTAGATAAATTGGTATATCAAAACTCCTGGTTGCCACTTAATTACTTAAATGTTGTTTTGTCTTCTTTTAGCTTTGCATAACTCTAACTGCAAACCCATTTCTGCAGAGGGAGAGAGAGAATAAAAGTTAAACAAAACCAGAAAAATTACTATGAAAGAGACTTGGTTTAGGACAGAGCACTTCAGTGAAATTTGGAAGATGTCTTAGGAAGCACGGATGTTTCCAGCATGGAATGATCCCAGGGATGACTATGTTCTTCTGAAGAATGGGTTTATGATGACTAATGCTTCGTTTTATAGCTACTTGTGCAACGTTTCCGGTCTGAGACACGCAACACCAAAAAACAGTGTCTGAAGGAAGAGGTTGACTTCAGCTGGTGCTTCTGAACTCTTCAGAAGACGTGGTCAGCGGACTGAGTCGCTGATACATGAGAACAGGGCTGCAGTGAATTCAAAGTGCATGTGCCACAGAGGTGAAAGAGCCTTTGTGAAATGGAGCGCTGTGTGTCTGCCGGCTGCCCGCCCGCCCTCCCCGGGCCCGTGGAGTCTGACCTGTTTGGCTATCTGGGATTGTGACTTGATAAGTGCTGCTTTCATGTACGAGGAGATTATAGGCAGTGTTGCCACTGGCTCATGTTATCTTTGTAAAGCATAACCTGCAGGATACTGTAGAACAAAACAGGACAATATTGAAAGCAGTGAGATGTGGCTGTAGCGATGAGGAGAAAACTGATAGCTGTAAAAGCATCACAGAAGCACTCTGGTTCATCAGGTCCTGCACGCTGTCATGTGTGTTTAGGAAAGGATTATTACTAGGGATCAGTTCCCACTCTAAGTATCAGATAAGTCCGAAGGTGAAAACACTCAGAAGCATGAAAAAAGCAGAGAGAATAAATATTTTAATCACATCAAACTGAGAACAGATTACTTGGTTGCCTTAAGGGGTCACGAGAGAAGCAAAAAACAAAAAAATTGGGGACTTTTTTTACATTTATAGTGATCGTTGAATGAGCATCAAATTTGGCTTTGTTTTGGAAAGTGAGGGGATTTCAACCAGATAATTTTCTGAGGTCCCTTCCCACCTAAATAATTCTTTGATTGTCATTTTTGATGAAGCCAAGAGGCAATAAACCCTTAAAGGACGATTTGGCCTGTGTACCCCATTGACATAGCATACTGCTTAGTCCATGGTGTTAAATAAGAAAAAACAAATTAGACATCAGTATGGCTTAAAAAAAAAATAAAAATCCACAGCTGGGTTGGATGGGATACCTTTTCCCAAGGGCTGGATGTCGTCAGGCCAGCACAGCTTCTAAGGCACTGTAAGAAAATTTCCTAATAGGTAAAAAAGGAGTTTATTTTCCTTTTCTTAGTGTAGCTGGTGTGAGCTTGGCATAGGGACAGCTCATCTGATTTGTCAGGACGTTCTCTATGCAGGACAGGGTTCAGCTTTCAGTTACAAGAAGATGGTTCTGCTACAACTTCAGCATCAGGAACTTCTTTATAAAACAGTTAGGCTTACATTAAAAAAATCGGAAAAAAAATCAATGTATAAATTTGCCCTCGATTTAAAACTTGAATTTTGCGCTGACACCAGATTTACTATCTGTTGCACAGGTGGAGAGAAGGTCAAATTCACCAGTATTTATCAAGGTAGCTATGCTAGGCTGGTAAATGCATGAGAGAATCAACTAGTGAAATGCTGAAATCCCTGCTTTGCAGGGGGTACAGCCAACCGTGTTACACTGCTCTGTGACACCAAGTGCAATGTTACCCCAAATGAAGCCAACTCTTTCCTATTTTATGCAAACTAGGCCAACATTCTTGAAGTGTTAAAAATATTCATCTCTGCTTGAGTAAAAGCAGATTAAAAGAAGCTGGTTGGCTGTTTTCTACAATAAAACCCACCAACCTGTCTTTTTCCAGAATTTATTTCAATAACATGTTCACTTCAAGAGTGGATAATAAGAAGATTATTTTTGAAAAGTAAGAGGAAAAGAATATAAGCCTGAAAACCACTTTCGTTAGTGCTGCAGTATGCATCTGTTGCAAGGTTAATAATAGAGTTATCTCTGTCGGCAAAGGAAGGAACCTGACAACGCAGAAGAAATCCAAATGGGTTTGAGTTCCTTGCATAATTGTTATTTTAATTACTATGTGCAGAAAAGGTTTTGGAGGTTCCCCAAACACTGCTAATCTCCAGATGAGATTTACCAGTGCACCACTCACAAGCTTTCTTTTGGAAAGTCACTTTCTTGTTTTATCATGTTTACAAAAACTGAAGTGAGAGTTAGTTATGAATTTTCTGTTATGTGAGTCGATGGCAGATGCTAAGAAGGCTTTGCTCTGTGATAGAATTAAACACTCTGGGACTGATTACAAAGAAATTCCATTAGCAATATTTAAATGCCATCTTTGAAAGGCACTCAATAATATGTGTGTTGGCGCTGATCAAGAATAGTACCTTTTAAAAATGAAAAAGTAATGTGACTGTTAGCTTAACATAAAAATGTCAAACTGTGGGCAGTCTCTTGTCAATTAAAGAATCTGGGCTATTCCTAATGGGAATAAGGATGGGGGTGTGGGGAGAAGTGGGTACTAAAAATTGCAGATGTGCAGAACTACTCGGAGATAATTTGTGCTGGCAAATAACACTGTCAGCCAGTTTGGGAGTAATACAGCCAGCTTGATACCTCTTCTTCCTCAGCCACCTTAGTGATTTTTTTTTTTTTTTTTTTTCCTCCTCTCCTTAGTATCATCTTTAATAGCTAGCAAGGCTTTACAGCAAGCAGGGCTACATTAATGGTGTGCTGAGTGGAGGTGGATTTGTGCAGATTTAAGGGATGTGTTTTAGCAAGTTCGTAAAATGTATTAAAAGAGCAAACCTGCTTGTTGCTGAATTGAGGGATATGCCTGTGAGAGGGAAACAAGGAACCTTGAACTTCAGAGGCTAGTGGAGCTGGTGCTTAGATAGGAATAAAGGGATGATGATGTGCATCTCTGTTACCTGTCAGTTCCTGTTAGCTTCTGTCTCAGTATAAATAAAACACCACAGTCAAGCGTCAACCTTTGCCTCATCTAAAAGTAACTCCAAAGAAATGAAAGTCTGGTAGAAGTTTACTTGGAGAGAATGTCATACAACAACTCTCTTTATCAGCTGGTACATGGGTCTGTTGCTTGCTTTTGGGAGGTTAGTGCCTGTGTTGTGGATTTGTTTGGTTTTGTTTGTTTTTTTTTTTTCCGTGTTAAATCACCATTATTTCCATTGTATTGTTCACATATCCCCTCCCACACTTTTTTCCTTTTTTCCTTTTCCTCAGCCATCTTTAAACTAGGCTATGTATCTAGTGTTCTATCCACCTGGGCAGGTTTCAAATCTGTTCTCACTGTCTGGATAGTCGCTAAGTGTTTGCTCCAGAAATGTCCTGCCTAAAAAGAGGCCTATGCAACTGCTGCTGCTGTGACAGTACGTGTATGTGCATCAACAGCTGTCTCAGTATTTGAATGTAAATTAGGAAGGAAGCATTAGCATCTCTGTTTTACAAGACAGGAGCTGAATGTTAGAATCTGATTCAACCAAGGTCATGCAGGTCTGTCGCAGATCTAGAAATGGAACATCCCAATCTGTTGTGTGAGCTCTGAGACCTCCTTTTATTTCAGTCCTTATATCTTAATGACACATTTTGTCTTGTTTAATGAATTGCCGAGACTGCAACGGATTCTTTCTTATTTTTCCCATGGGGTCCATTCTTTTATTCTTCTTCCATTTTTTTCAAATCCATCTAAATGCTACTTATAAATTACCAACCATAGTTGTTTTTTTTTTTTCAACCTAATAGTTTGGATCTTCCTATTTTGTTAATCTGTCTCTCTTTGCACCTTAATGTCTTGCTTTAATGCCTCTTTTATCCCAACTTCTTAAAGGCATTTCATCTATAGATTCGATGCCTTTTCATGTCAGCTTAATATTTTGTCCTCACTTGGGGCCACCAGTCATTGGCTTACAGTTTTTGTCATTGTTAATTGTTATACTTTGTTTTATTGCTGTGTCCTTGCTGTTATCCTTTCCAGATACAAAAGTGCTATATAAATAACTAAAACATAGTGTAATGGGCCAACTGTAAAGTAAATCAATGGACAACCTTGCTGTGAGGCCAAAACCTTAGAACTATGCTGCAGAAGGCTAGCTGGAAGTACTGTTTCCTCTTAGCACCAGTACTATCAGAAATTCTTAGTGTTGTTGATCCCTAATATTAACTTTAAAAAGAAAAAAAGTTGTCTAGCACAGAGTATAACTGCAAGATCTGATTCTACAGGTGCAACAGTTACTTAAATTGCAACCCAAAAGGCTTTGTCTTGACATACTCCTAAAAAATGAGACCGAGTCCTAGGAATGCTGAGGGCCAAATCCAAGAGGATTTTGGGCAACCAACTATCACTTCAGGTATTTAAGAGAATAGTTGTTTGAAGAAGCTACAGTTGAACTGGATATGGAATGAAGTCACTTCAGTGTCGTTTCAAGCTCTTGTGTCAACTGTCATAAGGTCATAAACATGTGCCTTATTTTTGACAAGCAACTCCTGCGGAGTTCTTGGCTTAATTCTCGCCAAGGGCTGACCAGCTTTGTCTCAAATGCCACCACCAAGGCAGCTTTGGATGGGAGTCCTGCAGATGTTGGTATGTTCTTGTAGGCCAGCAGGTGAAATGAGGATTTTGGTAATTAATGGGAGTATTTATAATTTCTGTTGTGCTTCATATGTCAGTGCAGTGTGGTTGGAGATATTTTTTTTTTTCCCCAGAGTAAAAATAACCGTCATGAAGCAACTGAGTGATGTGATATATGTGTGATAGGTTCTAAAATATCTTTGGCACGTCCGGAAATATAATATGCAGTTGCAGCAAAAACTTGAGTTCAAATAATTAAGGATTGGGGAGAAGGGGGAAGAGTTTAATTATTTGAATTTGAGTTAATCTTACAAACTAATTTGCCCAAAACAGCAGTTTTCCTTTGGTTTTGGCTTTTATGCTTAAAAAAAAATCCAACACCATCTATTGGACAAAATAATTTTTATCTGGCTAAAAATTGAAAGAGCAGAGAAATTTACAGGAAAAAATAATTATTCTGCTATAGTTGCTGGCATGCCATGGGAGTATGCCAGGGGAGATCAAAAAGCGTGTTCTGCTGCATTAGGCAAGTGCTGGTCCAAGAAACATCCACGCAGGAACAGTTTGCAGTAGAAATGCTTGTGATTTCAAGGTCAAGGAAAGGTGCTTTCATGTGCAGTTAGAAAGGGAATTGTTGTGCACAAATAGTGCTTCTGTGTATCTCAAGATTTATAATATTTCATAATAGCTCTGATAATGGCTGTGAGGCTCTTCCTCTTGAGGGGTGTCGGTGATGCTAGAGCTGTTGATAAGATGTGAGAGGGGACTGTGATAGGGTAGCACAGGACACTTTAGAAGGACCCATAGGAATTGTTAGAGGTGGATTTCCATGGATGGACAGTCAGGGGGTGAAGGGTCCTGAAAGGTCAGCAGTGCAAACTAATGTACAGAAACTCTCTGAGGGAACCAAATCATTTTTTCAAACTTACCAGTAACAAATGGTGCTGGGATCTCCACGGAATTTTAAAACTTCGTACAAGTAATCAGGTTCACGAGTAGCATTTGAGCACGTATGTTTCCCTAAAAGAGTAGGAGGTGACAGGAATTTTCCTTCTTTATCGATTAAGTTCTGAATGTGGATGTTCGAATGCAAATGAAGTTCTCACCTGGCTGAAACTTTGGGCAGCTTTTAGAAGCAAAATGTACCTCATTAATTTGACGTGGGAATGTGTGAGCCTTTAATTAGGGATTCTCTAGTAAGAGCGGCAGTTGACTTTCCCTTGTGTAATTGCTATGGTGGAAACTTGTTCTCCTGAGTTTTAGATGTGTGCGTTTCTTCATGATTGCCTTTTATCTTTAAAGAGAGGATAACTGTGTTTATTAAGGTGGTTGTATTTACCCTTAATGCAATGCATTAAGCATCTATTTATTACGAAGAAGTCTGCCCTAGCGGAGTGTGTGCTTGTAGGAAAGCAGAGCTATTGATTAGACTGCTTCGGAGACACTTTACTTTCATTACAGTTGGAGTAGTTTTGGTGTGGTGTGCTCTGGTTTCTACAAGCAGTGTACTATGCGTCTGAGTTTTGTCCACTGGATACTTAATGGTTGCTGTTGGAAGTGATTTTCTGTCTTATATGGAATTGGTATTTGAATGGTGCTGTTTCCTTCTCCTTTCTGTTTGCTCTGTTAATGGTAATAATTCACCAACTCTCTGCTTTCACTTTTATTAATATATTGATCACTTGCATACCATAAATGGTGTCTCAGTATATGTACTTTTGCATGAAATGACATTCCTGGTAACTGTAGTATTTATTCCAAACAGCTTTTAAGCTTAAAAAAAAAGAAAAAAACAAAAAAGAAAAAACAAAATCAACCCCCCCAAAACAACAACAACAAAACCCAAACAAACAAAAAACCCCAAACAAACAAAAACACAAAAAACCCACCCCCCCCAACCTCTGCAGCACAAGTGTTCTAAAATTACTTAGTAAAAAAAAAGGTTCAGAAATCTGGGCATCAATGTATGACTACAGGGATTTTTGTAATTCTTTTATCTGTGATGTTGAATAAATAGAGCCCTAGCTATGACTTGTGCACATTACAGCCTTCACAGATTGCGGTGAGAGTTGAGCAAGCTCATTTAGTCTTGTTTATTTTGTTGATGTTTTTGAGATAAGGGAAAATATGATAGAAAACTAAGTTATTGTCTCTTTCTTTTTTCAATTTCGGACTTTTGCTTGTAAATTAACTTTAATTTGATTAAGACTTTGGAAAACCCCTGTCCAGAGATTTTCCCTCTTTTGAGCTCAACAAAACTAATTTTTCTTGAGAAACTTGTAATAGTCTTTGGTTTGGTGCTTTATAACGAATTTAACATTTCTACTGTGGGATGTGGGGGTTTTCTTTGTTTGTTTTCTGTGGTGTGTTGTAGGGTTTTTTGTTTGTTTTTATTGTTGTTAATTTTTGTGTTTGTGTTTTGTTTTGTTTTTTTTCCTTTGGGTGTGTTTTGGGCATTTGTGTGGTGCGGCTCCTTTTTTTTGAAATAAACAAACAAACCCAAACTAAAACCCAAAAAACCTCACACGTTATCTTTGGAAACTGGAGGGATTTTAGTTCATTTCTGGGAGACTTCTGCTTCCTCCCCTGTCTTGCCCAGAATGCAGCATGAGCAGCAATGGTAAAGCCTGTGCTGTGCATGAGCATGGAAGATACGAGTTGGAGGGGTGGGGAAAATTAGAAATGTAACACCAATTTCCATACTTAGGAAGCTCATTTCACCTTCATACTGATACACAGCAGTAACATGGGAGATTGAGGGACGTAAAGGCTATGTGTCTCTTGTCTTTGAGACCATTCACCTCATTTTTGAGCACTATGGTATTCTATCACAGTGCTTTTAAATTCCTGTTAGCAGTCTTAGGAATGCCAGAGCTGTCATTTAAAAAATAAAACAAAATAGCCTCTAGCAAGTCGTGAAAATAAGACCTTTGGGCAGCTTTCTCTGAGAAAGCAGAGAGAACTGAAATTTAAGTAGAGTTTCCTCTCCAGTCTTTTATTTGTAAGACATGTGTGGATTTCTGTCCTGGGAAGTTAGCTGTGTAATTTTATCTTCCCTTGGTGTGCCTGAAAAATAGAGTCCAAAGGTTCTATGCTGTCTTCTCAGCAAAGCAAGAGCCGGTAATTGAACAGCTGCAATTTCACAAATACTATAGCGGGACTGGGGCTTGTCAGAAAATCAAGGCTGATCATAAAATCAGGGTTTTTGTTCTGGAATAGCCTTTAAGTTTCTGTTGTAGAAAGCTAAAGTGTTGGTTTGGTTTTTTTTTCTTTTCGTCTATGTGAGTGGGAAATAACTGGGGTTTTTTTAAGGACAAGAACATTTTAATTAGCAGAAAAAGCAGATTTCCACTAGAGGTACTGATATGGGTGAATGTGTTTTTTTCTGTTCTAAGTAGTTCCTGCAAAATTTTGGTTGAGGAGCCTAAAACTCCTTTGGTAGGAATTTCAGAGTATAATAAATTACATACAGTCTCATCACATGGGTTACTGCCTAGGTTTCAAACACTGTAATGAAAGAAATGGTGGGCAAGAGGAGTTAGAAAATAAAGTAACAGAAAAAACAGAATTTAGGTAAATGTAAACTCTGCCTTGACACTTGCATAACCAGTGCCATGTATCAAAGCAGTGGACATGGATGCTCAGTAAGTCTAGGTGCAGACTCAGTACTTGTTTTTCCCCTTCTGAGATGCATTCTTTAACCACATAAGATTGCCTGCTTTGAACTGAATGTTATGTTAAACCAAACCCTGACTATTTCAGTGTGTCTAGAGAACATAGTAATTGAAGAAAATAGTAACAATTGCAAATAGCTATTTCCAGCATTTGTATCCCTGTCATATTTGGCATCTTTGTAGTACCAAAAAGGCTAGTTAACCAAGAAACTCTGTGTGTGTGAGCCTGGATAACAAGAAGTGATCTTAACCCTGAGAGATCTCTTTAATGATTGCTGTAGTTATTCTTTTCTTCTGTTTCCAGAAATGTTATTTATTGAAAGCGTTCCTTAATGATTCGTTCTGTCCCATCGGTCTTGAGCAATGGGATAATGCCAGGCAACTGTGCCAGTGCCATGGTGAAGATAGCAATCATGGCTTTCTCCTTCAAGAAAGTGTGGTCTTTGGCTTGGAAAACATCTGGAACTGGGGAATGCCACACAAGTACCTTGCAAGTCTTGCCAGCTTTCTCACCAAGATCCCTCATCCTTTCTGAAGTGTTTTTATGCCCACATTCCTAGATTTAGCTAACCTGCCATCAGCACTATTAGCACGGGGACCAGAACAAGCAGAAAAGTGTTTTCTGTGTTAATCTTCTTTCCTAAATTGAAAGACCCTTAAGAACTTTGTTTTTCCTTGTTGCACAGGCAGGCCCATACTCACGAGTGTTTCTCTCATAGCAAAACCATATGTTGCAGACATATGAGTGGTGGGTAGTCTGGGGAAACCTAGTCCTGGGAGGGTGTCTAAGCTCAGATCTGTGTCAATGCTTACGTGTGGTTAACCTAATAACATTGAGTGCTTATACACATATTTACCCTAATAACATCAGTTCAAATCCCATTTGTTTGCTTGCTCCATACTTACGTCCCCAGCTGGGCTGGGAGCCCTCCTACAGCTGCTGCTTCTCTCCCCACTCACTCCCTCAGAGGCTGGTGGCCGTTTGGCCAGCTCGGAGTTGCTGCTGCGGCCTTGTGATGGTCTCCTTGTTACTAGTTTCTCTCAAGTTAAGGCTTCTTCCCTCACCATGCGAATTCCCAAGGGTGCTGTATGTCACTGTTTGCCTTCTGGGGCAGGGCAGTTTTTTCCTCAGCTGCCTGAGAGGACCCTGCCCTGGTCACTGCTGGCTCTGGAAGGTTCTGTGGAGCGGTGCTGCCTGTCAGCCTCTCAGGAGAGGGAGCACCTTGTTTGTAGCCTGCGACTCACGGTGCTTCTGCAACTCTTCAAAAAAAGGATCAAAAGTGTTCGAAACAGCACAGTTTTGGAGGGGAAAATGTGCTCTTTTCTTAAGTGGAAGTTTGGTCTTGGTGACCCCTGCTGCTGTGAGAGAAGGGATCTCATGGCAGTGGGCTACAGTAGCGGGGGCTACCTGCTAACATGGCGGGACTGCAGTGAGGCGGACAGGAGAGGCAGCGAGCAGCACCAGGTAACGGGAAGAGATAGGTTTGGGAATGAAAACCACTGTTCCCTGGCTATGGTCTGGTGGTGATGGAGGTGCCATGGGCTGCTCTGTTATCCTGGCACTGTGGGGCTGCTGATGGCCAGAAAGAGGAAAATCCCCCTGAGGATAGTCCCTCAGCAATGCTGTATGTATAGCGAGATGAAAACATACTCCAGTTTGCTCAACTAGCCTTGTACCACATCACTAGCTATCCTATCCTTGCTGATTCTTAAATTAAGTTTTCACCTACAGATTTTTCTTTTTTTTAATTTTAAGACATAAAGATTCTTGCCTCTCCCCCCACCCTGCGTTTTGCAATTGTTTTTGAGCTACAGCTGTGGCTGGAGCGATGCTCCCCTCCTCTGGGCCGAGGGGCTCGGGTAATGGCAGCAAGCGCCACACGACAGGTCAGGGAGCAGGCAAGGGAAAAGGCTTCCTCGTGGCAGAATTGTATTTTATCCCATGGGGAGATAACATTTCTTTGCAAAACACTCCTGTGACTTAAAAATAATACATAATAACTATAAAATTACCAAATGTCAGGTAAACAAAAAGTTATTAAGGATGACCTTATTAGTTCTATCTGCAATTCGCAGAACAAGGTAATTGTCAAGTCTCACTGTTATTAGGTTGAAATAATAGTTTGGGGACCATCAACATTAAAATTTCATTATGATGGGACAAAAAGGCTCATGTATAATCAATAGTAAGAATCCATTATTATTGACTTGGAATGAATGAAGCATGAATGCATTTGTGCAGATATGAACAGTTAGCAATCTTTTGAATAATAAAGAATTAACACTACATGGATAATATCATTCTGGGAATTGGACTTGAACTCAAATTGGTACATGCCTCTGTTATAAAGTCGGATTCACATCCCTTGGTAGCTTCCATTAAGCTGTTTCTCAAAATACTCTGTCTACGAGTTCATGTTCCTCGGCTCTGGCTTGCAAGGGGGTGGGCAGGCGGGTCAGGGTTTGGTGGAGTGTGCTCTGTCACTTGCCAGGCTGGGTGGTGGCACTGGGAGTAGTGATGCACTGAGACACTGGATGCAGCAGCACAGGCGGGCGGGAGCAGGTTGGGAGGGTGCTGCTGCTTTCTGTGAACCCTGAGCTTGGTGTTTCAATGGGACAATGTGGTGTTGCTTGCACCACAGGTGCCAGGTCGAAATAGGTAAGGGATGGTGAATGCTGAGGGGAGAAGAGAAGAACAAAGCCTGTGGAGTGTACTGGTTCCTGGGGATGTGGCCAAAGCCATGGATGTGGTGTACAATATTAGCTTGTCTACTGTACATGACGTGCCGAGACAAGCTGTTCCCAGCATGTTCTTTTCTGTCACCGTGGGATATGTCACATTGGCAGTATCGTTACTCTCTTACTTCCCGCTGAGGAGGTGGACCCAAAATGCACTTCAAAAAGCCACCAAAAACCAACCCACAAGTCACTATGTGCTAAATCTGATGCATTTAAATTTTTTTCAAACTCGCTTTGAGTTTCTATATACTAAGTGCCTCTGAAAGGTGTTATTTAATGGTATTTTAACCCTGCTTCCAGACTAACAGCTGCTTCTCAGCATTATCTTCTGGCTGTGGCTCACTCGCTCCCTCACACTGGCTTCCAGCTGCTGTCATAGCCACAGTACTTTGAATCCAAGCTAACTCTTGACTTTCGACTGCAGTTTTACAGGGAAGAAGGTTTGGATTGCTCCAAATCTACCTCTGCTATTACAGTGAAGAGCCTCAGACATGTGTAGTTACTTCGTGTTTTGTGGGGTGTTCCTCAGTGCTCCTACTCTCACGTCTTTCAAATTCCCAGTCATGGAGCACTACAGGAGAGACTTCTGTCCTCCTGCTATGAGACATCCCTGTTCCAGGCAGAAGCCATGCAGAGTTGCAAGCCCTCCCTGTGCTTGCTAGCCCAGCCAGAGAGCACCTGAGAACAGGCTCTTCCAGAAACTCACCCTGTTTTCCCCCGTGGCTTCCTTCTGTTGCATGCCCGATTTCTGAAGGAATTGGGAAAGTCATCTGATGCCTTAAAAAGAAGAGGTCGTGTGGCTGTGGCACTTGACAGGCTCAAGGAGACTTTCTTGGGAATCTGGGAAGTTTTGTTTTTTTTTTTTTTCAACTGTGAAATGGGAACAATAATTTTCTTAGTCAGTGGAGAGGGAATAATTATTTATTACTTGCATTACAATAGCACTAAGGACTGGTTGGGCTAAATGCCCAGAAACTGAAAAAGTTATTTAAGGAATTAAGTGTATTTTTTTTTTTTTTGAGAGGCACCAATAATGTTCTAGATGGAAGCCCTACAGGGGAATGAGTGGTGTATTGCAGTGACACCTCCTTTAATCCATTAGAATGGGTATTATTAGGAAAGGAGGAGTGTTGTTTCCTTTCAACTTTTACCAACAGTGCATTTCTTCTTACCTGTGTTTAACTTTCAGATGTTTTTCAGGGGTAAGAGAAGAAAAATAGAGAGACAAAGGGCAGTGACCCAGCTGAGCAGCCTGTGTGGAAGGAAGGTACCACCAGAAGGGTCTTTAGATGTTGTTCCCTCTGCCTCACTGTTGGGCAAGAGGAAAAAATGGCACCTAATCTTCAGAGAGAGGGAGGATGATACTGGCCGATTTCCAGGGTGCCCCTTTCTGAGAAGTGGGGCTAGAAGAGGGGGAAAGCCCTTAACATTTACAGCAATGAATGGGAGAGATCCAAACAGTCTGAGAGCATGTGGATGTATATTTAATTTGGCTTAGTACCCAAAGCCTGTTAGAAGTGATGTGCATGCTTCCTTTTTCATCATTTGTCCCTGTGAGAGCAGATGTAATGGGCAATCTGAGATGTCTTCAGTGAGAGAGATGAAGGGGAACATCAGAATTGAGAGGTACTGACAATTTTTGGCCTACTGAAGGAATGAGTCACTTATTCACTTGCTTTAAAAAAAAAAAAGACTTTCTGTTGATCCATGATATAAGGCATTGACATTTCCTTTACTTGCCTCAAGGTGAGGAATAAGAAATATGTAGGTGTTTTAAATTTATGAAAAAAGAGGTGATTTATAACTGTTGGGGGGGGCTGAACCTAATTTCTGAAACTGTTATTCATATTTACTTTTTTTTAAAACAAGAGATATGTGCAGGGCACACAAACATTAAAATGGTTTTACAGAGCACATACCATAAATCAATGAGTAAGTTGTTCAGAACAGCGCTAACAATGAATATAGCTGAGCATATTTGAATCTAGGGAGGATAAAACATTTTTTTTTTCTCATCTTGTCAAGCTTCCTGCTGATTTATAAAATAGGTGAATTGCCAGAAAAATCATCAAAGTACGCCCAGGAATTATACAGTAGTTTAAAAATACAATACTATTGTATTCACAACGCAGAGTGTTCATCACTGATACAGTTCCATAGTTATAATTGTTAAACATAAGTCCCTCAAACCAAATCTGCTACTTCATTAGATTGAATGATCAATGCACAGTTTGTCTACCTAGAAAAATCCTATTTTTCTCCCACTGAGTTGCATCAACCTGTTTTCTTTTTACTGCTAAAACTAATTTCAAGTAATTCATTTCAAAGTTGATTTTTCTTTTAGTGTAACTACATTTTCAGTTAAGTTGTAATTTTAAACTCCAAATCTTTCAAATTATTTGAAAGATCTAAAATGAGGAAACATGCATGCTATAAAAATTTCATATCTTGTCTTCTGCTGCTTCTGGGTATCTGCTTCCCTGCTGTGCTGTTTGATCCCTGTTGACTTCTGTGTGAGTGTTTGTTTCTATTTGTATGCAAAAGTTCTTCTTGTATCATTATCAAGAACAGGTAATACCTGGGAAGAGATTACATACTTGAATTCTTTTCATGGGCAAAATATTTCAGTTCTCCCTTTCTTGTAATCTATTTCTGAAACTTTGAGGCAAATGATAAAAGTATAGTGCCTGCCATAAAAAGTAACATTTCAAGTAAAAGCATTTACTTATGGGTCATAATTGTTTTTAAGTAGCATTTATAAGGCATAAATGCAGTGCAATTTATAACAGTTTAAACCAATCGTGAGAATACTTCATGCTCCTAAACTGCATTTCACTTCTAAACTCTTATGAATACCCAAGAGACAATGAATTTGCACACATAAATTTTAACACCTGGGTTTTCTTTTCTTCTTCGTGTGCATGGAAACTTCTTCCTTGCTGAATTGCAACCTCATGTCTCTGGCCTTGTTTTTATTGCTGTAGTATACCTGCCCCCAAATAACTGCAAGTATAGGCAAGGTCTAATCTTATTCCTCATTCTTAGCACTTGGACAGCACATAATACTGCTGAAGAGACATAAAGAGAAGTTTCAGTTCTATTAAGGTAAGAGCATGTCTGAACTCAATAGAAGCCCTTTTTGTATGACCTCTCCACTAATGCAGCCCTTTAGATTAGAAAGGATTTCTTTTTCCTTAGCAATAAAATAACATGCTCACAGAACTGTTGGTACTGCTATTTCTACTTCTAGATAGAAGCCAGTATAATGACAAGAACTGTAAGTTGTTACTTTTCAGCGGTTTATTTTTATTAGATGAGAGAAATAAGTTTACCAGTTCTACGTGGTCTTGCATCCTTCATAATTAAAACAAATAATAACCATCCTTGCCTTTCTCCCACCCAAAGTGTCCAAGCTCAGACAAAACCAATTAGCTTGTCCAGCTGACTCTTTTTAAGACAATTCACAGAAATTGACTTTTTTTATTATCATGATATGGAGCAATTGTATCAATTCGGTCTGACTCCATGCAAGCAGTTCTAAAGGTTTTCTAGTCGCTCCAATCAAGTTGGCAAGAGCTGCCATGTTTAATGTCCATCAAATGGAGAAGAGGTGTGAGCCATTGAGAAATGAAAGTCTAGCCTTCAAAAACAAATCTGTTGAATTTTTTGAGTGCAAAAAGCATCTTAAAAATTTAACTTCTATTTCTTTGTCACTTTTATAACTCAAAAACGCTAGACAAGCGTTCTTGAAGTTCAGAGCAACTTTGTGAATTTTACTTAATTTTGAGTAGTGGCAGGAAGATTCTGAAGAGAAATACTTATGCTCACCTCAGCTTCCAAAAGTTTAGGTCCTCATTTAAACTTCTTTCAGTCTTTGATCTGGCAGATGAACTCACAGTCTCTTGGCATCTGATTTTTTTTTTTTTTTTTTTTTCTGCTACTGCAAAAATTTCATGAGAAAATCCTCTCTCACTTGGCTGCTTTCCCTTCTGCTGTCAGAGAAAGCAGGTGATTGAGAGGCCTTGACTTTAGTGGGACCTAGGTCTGGACTTTGAAAACATGTAGAAATGGAGCAAGGGGAAACTTCTAGAGCATTTTGATCAGAGAGAATGCTAGCAAATCCACAGATGGGTTGTGTGTGGGTGTTGTTTATGTGTTTGTTTTTTGTTTTTGTTTTTTTAAATTTTGATCTTTAATTTCAAATACAAATTTGTCTTACCTAAACTATGTAGAAATCTGCAGTAGCTTCTTAGAATAGAGGGATCTTGCAAATACTTCAGTTGCTTATGTCTTTTAGTTATAATTAAAAGAAAAAAATATTCTGCTTGTTGTATGTAACTATTTTCCCTGTGATGTTTGAACTTCCATTGTGGCATTCATTATATCATGTGATAACTTTGTAATTACATTTTGACAAATATACATTTCATGTTCATAACGTTATAGAAAATAACTTGCTTTTATTTAACTCCTTAGCTTCTGTCCTGTTTTAGAGCCACATGTGAAAAGAGTTCAATTTTGTACCTTATGTGTGTTCATATTTGTCATATTCACAGACCAGAGCCTTAATTTCTCATGTACTTGATTGAAAGTTAGTCAGGAAAAAGAGAGAACCAACCAACCAAAAAACCTAACGAACACCTCAAAGGCTGTGTCATCCCCAGTCGGTTTATTTAAGGAAGTTTGGGGTCTTTAATTAACAGTTTATTTTTAATGTTTCAGAAAACTTTTAGAATGGAATGAATCTCATTCACTATACCCATCAAGAAGTTAAATGCCTAAAATAAGAAACTCTCTTGGTCTCTCACTTTGAATATCAAAAATGCTTCTGGATTTGCTTCACTTACCTTAAAACCTTACCCTACTGATTCCTCTCCAGTGCTCATTGAATGATGACACTGACATTAATAGAACTACACACCAGAAACGTGTGCAGTTCTGGGCCCCACAATTTAAGAAAGATGTGAAGGGACTTGGATGTGTCCAGAGGAGGGCAACAAAGCTGGTGAAGGGCCTGGAAGGAATGTCCTATGAGGTGCAGCTGAGGACTTTGGGCTTGTTTGATTTGGAGAAAGGGAGGCTGAGGGGTGACCTCATGGCTCTCTACCCTGAGGAGGGGATGTGGAGAGGGAGGTGCTGGTCTCTTCTCCCTGGGATCCAGTGATAAGACATGTGGGAATGGTTCAAAGCTGTACCAGGGGGCGCTTAGACTGGACATTGTGAAGCATTTATCTGCTGAGAGGTTGGTCAAATGCTGGAGCAGGTTTCCTAGAGAGGTGGTAGATGCCCCAAGCCTGTCAGTGTTGAAGAGGCATTTGGACAGTGTCCTTAACAACATGTTTTAACTTCTGGCCAGCTGTGAAGTGGGCAGGCAGTCAGACTATGTGATCAGTACAGGTCCATTCCAACTGAAATATTTTATTCTAAATCACAGAATGTTAGGGATTGGAACGGACCTCAAGAGATCATCTAGTCAAATTCCCCTGCTGGAGCAGGAACACCTAGATGAGACTACAGAAGAAGGTGTCTGGGCAGGTTTTGAATGTCTCCAGAGAAGGAGAATCCACAACCTCCCTGGGCAGCCTGTTCCAGTGTTCTGTCACCCTCACTGAGAAGAAGTTTCTTCTCATATTTAAGCGGATCCTCTTGTGTTCCAGTTTGAACCCATTACCCCTTGTCTTATCATTGGTTGTCACCGAGAAGAGCCTGGCTCCATCCTTGTGACACTTGCTCTTTATATATTTATAAACATTAATGAGGTCACCCCTCAGTCTCCTCTTCTCCAAACTAAAGAGACCCAGCTCCCTCAGTCTTTCCTCCTAAGGGAGATGCTCCACTCCCTTCATCATCTTCGTTGCTCTGCACTGGACTCTCTCCAGCAGTTCCCTGTCCTTCCGGAACTGAGGGGCCCAGAACTGGACACAATATTCCAGACGTGGTCTCACCAGGGCAGAGTAGAGGGGAAGGAGAACCTCTCTGACCTACTAACCACCCCCCTTCTATACACCCCAGGATGCCATTGGCCTTCCTGGCCACAAGGGCCAGTGCTGGCTCATGGTCATCCTGCTGTCCACCAGTACCCCCAGGTCCCTTTCCCTTACACTGCTCTCTAACAGGTTGTTCCCCAACTTACACTGGATCATGGGGTTGTTTCTGCCCAGATGCAAGACTTTACACTTGCCCTTGTTATATTTCATTACATTTTTCCCTACTAAAAGGAACATCTAAAAGAATTAAAAATAATTGAATTGTTGCATGTAGCCTGAATGCCACTTGATTTATTATTTGCTGTTGCATGGTGTCTGTGTGCAAAGGCTTGAGAAAGGATAAAAAGTGCTTTGGGTAGCTTAAACGTTAGGGTAAGAAAAGTTGCTAGCAGCAAAAAGTTGTCCTTTAAAAACTCAAATTGAGTTCAAATGAAGAAAATAGAAAACATCAGAAGCTACTGTGATTTTCAAAGTAGAATGAGGTAAACTAAAAAAGACCTTAAGCTGATGCGTCCTCCTAACATTAGGAAAAGCGATGTATGCTGATGACACACTGCTCTTCAGAGTGGTATGGACAAGAGCTGGCTATAAGGAATTGTGATAAGGCCTTATGGACTGAGTGACTGGGTAATGAAATGGTACATGATGTATAGTAGGTGAGGTATATAGGGGACAATAATCCATTTCAAGTTTAAAATACTGGGCTCTGAGGTTATGTGGTTGCCTCAGGAGCATGTTAGGTTTGTCTTGTGGAGGGATCACTATGCTTTAGCAGTGTCTGGAAGTCTTTTCTGGGATGACTGAGCACTCAAGGGTTATATTTTTGTTTGTTTTTCCTCCACTTTTTTTCCTGGTGGAAGGAGAATATCAGTTTCTAAAACCTCTTGTTGTTTTTTTCTTTTGTTTGTTTGTGGTTTTTTGTTTGTTTGTTTTGTGGTGGTGGTGGTGGTGGTGTTTCTTTTTGTATCTACTCAGTTCCCCAGGAAACAGACTCTTCCTCTTTGGGTAGAAATTCTATACAAGCAAGCCACTGTGAGTGGAGTTTGTGTGTTTTAAGCAAGACAGATTCCCACTGACTGAGAGAGCTTCAGCTGATTCCAGGTGACACCCTACCTGGTGTTTGGCCATGCCTGGAGATTGCTGGACAGCAAAGAGTGTATTCTGTATTTAATCATTAGACAATTAAAATGAGTTAATTATTGAGTTGAGCACAAAGGTAGATAAAACCGTGTATTGGCAGAATCCCTTAAATCCTTGTAAAAGAAGAGGTGAAATTCTTTAAGTTGCTGCTAGTGTTCAGTATTGTTTCTCAGCATTTTCTGCTCATCCAGGTCAACTGGACTGTTCCATGAATGGTGCGGATTTACATAATGCTTTCCACCTGTTTATGTTTCAGGAAAATATTCTTATGTTTTATCTACTTTTAGGTTTTATGCTTGTCACTGCTTTTGCTGATTGCCTTCCACTCTGTGGATTATTAACGAGTGAGGCCTGATAGGCCCTTTAGGACTGATACTTCTGTGCTGACAGTGAGTGAGCAGTTCTTGTGTTCAACGCCATGTGCTTGGGTTTGAAATTTGTCTTTGTTCCCACAGAACCATTTCACTCAGCTCTGTCCATTAACAGTAGACCACATTGTATCATATTTATCTAAAAAAACATGGGAATATTGTTAACCAAAATAGCAAAATTGGAATACATTCAATCTGAAGAGATTTTTTTTTCTGTCTGCATTCAAGGCATCAAAATTATTCTTCCATCAAAACATAACAATTGTTATGAATGATATCATAATACTGTGAACTGCTTAAGAGCTTCCACTTTAAAACTATAATGGGCCATGCAGACAGAAGGGAAAAAAAGGCTAAAAGCATAAATTGAAGATAATCAATGTGAATAGACCTTACCCATTGTGCAGTTTGAATAGGATAAGCACACATTATCTGGCATAATTGGTTCATGTGATTTTTCTAATTGAAGAGAAGAAGTAATTAGAGCCTAATTGAAGCAAAGTAACACAATGTCTGTCAGCATTTCTCCTTCTACCACGTATTATATTATTACCTGTCATCTTTTACTTTAGTGGGACTAAAAAATGAGGGGGGGGGGGGGGGGGCCCCAAAGCAACAGAAAAACCTCCCACCAAAACCCACAGTATAAAAACTTTGGAGTTTACCTAGTCAAAGCAAAGGTACAGATAAAAGACACTAAACAGAAGCAAATAAGGCTGAGGTTAACTGTGTACGCTCATGGGTGACTCCAAACTAGGAGTGTTCAGTTTCCTTCATTAAGAAAGGAATGGCATTTGGCGTTTTGTAAAATGTTATAAATTCAGTCTTATTAAATCTTAGAAGAATATTTAAAATGTATTTGGTTTCACTCAGGGCTCTGTACTTTCTGCTTTACTTTTCTAAGTGAAGAATTTTGGACTTTGTAGTCAAAAACAAAATAGTTGCTCGTTTTTAAGCAAAATGGTAGATAAATCCTTTGCAGCCTTCTCTGCTGTCTTTTTTTTGTGTGTTTTTTTTTCTCTTTTTTTTTTTTAATGGAACAATTTTCTTCCAAAAACTGTCTAATGTGAAAAGACTGCTGCTGAGTTTTTACTTGGAAATTCTTTGGGAGATGCTTTGAATAAAGAGTAAGAGAATGTGGCAAGATAATCTCCATCTCTTGGGAAAAGTAGTATGTTTTAAGGCTTTTTATTTCCTAGGGGAGAAAGGAGCCTGAGTGATGGAGTAGTTATTATCTGTCTTTACACACAAAAATTTGGGTGTAACTTCAAAACAAGTTTCTTGAGACAATATGCAGTTATTCTTATTAAGAGTATGTGATATCTTAATGTAGTAAGAGGCTGCATTAAGTAAAGATGGAAAAATATTTTTGGTGAAGAAGTTGTAACTCATCTCCACTTCCTTGCTACTATCATATATTTAGTGTTGTGTCATTGCCGGTGGAGCAGAATAGTGGAAATTTGAGAGCAATAATTTTCATGTTGCAAGAGCTGTCAGGTTTCTTGCTGGTCATCCTGACATTGATTATTAACCCTTAGTGTTAATAAAAGAAATTGCTTCTCAGTACCCTTTCAGTGCATTTGCAGCTGCTGCTATCACTTGTCTCCAGTGTTAAATTCTAAAACATTGCGTATGATGTCATGGGGAAGACTTCTGGACCAAAAGACGTATTATAATCTTGGTTTCTCTCCTTGCTATGTGTAGTAGTACCTGTTGCTAGTGCAAAGAGAATGTTATCTCTTACCTGTAGAAGGAAAAAAAAAAAATCTGTTTTGGAAACAATGACTCAATCTTTACTACCTACCATGGGCTTGACTCATTGGTGTATTACGAATATGCCATCAGTCTTTAAGCGAAGTGCCTGGTTGGATACTGGATCATGGCTAACTCAAGAGTTTAAAACAGCCACAGGCAGCCTGGCTTTGATTCCTCTATAGCAGTCCTCAAAGTGTGATAAATTCTTATTAATATTCTGCTGCAATGAAGTGCACAGATCTGAGGTCTTTCGACAGTTTGTGATGTCCCAAGTCTTCAAAGAAAAGCTGCTTTCTGTTCTGATATTGAGTTACTCTGAAAGTCATTAATATGTTGTGCTGGTGGAACTGGCAGCTGCTTCTGTTTTCTTTGTTTTTTGACACTGAACTGTTTTCTGTAGGGTGTTTTCAAAGTTCTCAGAGGGTCCTTTTTCTGAAGTGTGCTCTCCCTTTGCAAAGGAAAAAGCAAACAGTGAGGGTGGGAGACCAGGAAGGTCTGGTAAGCAGCAGCTGTGCTTTGTAGATCTGAAAACCTTTTGCTGAAAGCAGTAAGAATGACACTGTGAGGCAAACTGGTTAACCATGACTACAGCAAAGCACTTAGTTTGTAGCCAGCAAGTTAAGGCAGGCTTACTTGGGCATCTTCTTAAACTAGGGTGAATACAGAACAGCTAGATATAAAAAGGCAGAGGGATTTCTCAAATGATTTTTTTTTTTTTAAAGCTTTTGTACTTGAGTTTAAATTTATTAAATTGAATTAAAAGGAGTTTTGTTTTTGTCCTGGTGCTGTTTGAGACTCAAGACATTTCACAGCACAACCATTATCACTGTTCAGTGAAAACCATGCTATTCTGTGTTGATGCTGGGTACGGTTGTGCCACTTCTTGCCACAGCAAGAATGGAATTCTATTGAGGACAGTGGGAAACAGTGAAGGAAAGACAGTCTGAGCATCAAAACCAGGCAAAGGTATACAGGCTTATATGTGACTCAGGAACATACAAAATTGGATGGTTTTGCTTGGAGGTAGGCAGGCAAATAAAACCGAATGACTTATGCAAAAAAGAAATTAAAGTGCTCGCCTTTCATTCTTTTTTAAAAAGCTGCAAAACAACTGTATTTCTTGGTGAAATCTGAGGCAGTTCCTAGCTCTGCTGATGCTCTTAAAGGCTCTTAAAGGAATAATTTTGATGGAAAGGCTTTGAGCGGAATACCTTTCATCTTTATTCTCTGTGGTCACAACTTGCCACACAGCTGCCTAATATGTCCTGGAAAGGTTAGAAAGACATTGCCCATAGACATTGTCCTCAGCTTAGTGCTTTCTACAAGTTATTTTAATAGTGTTACTGGTGTTAAAACAAAGAAATAATGGACAATGAAGAGAATTAGAGTCTGCTAATGAGTAAGAAGTTGGAGCTGCATAAAGTGACTATACCTGAGGCTTTGCCTGCCAAATTCCTCAGGCCAAGGAAGATGCTTTCATTTGGGAAAGCTGACTTTTTATTTTGTTTCCTTGTGCTGGAACTGGGCTCATTTCCCATGAGAGGAAAGACTTAAATTAGGCTCTCTAAACTCTTGGTCAAAGTTTAACTTTGGAACTGAAACTTCAAGAGCTTTGTTTTCCATGATATTTCTTTCACAACATGGCAATGGTGGAAGGCTCTGTATGCTGTCACTGCTACCTTTAGTTTTTCCCATGTATTCGCTTTCCCATTTTATGTTGTGACATTGTAGGTAGAATCTGTTACCCTCCCATCTGCTGTTGACCACCTCTGGGGCCAGGCTCATTTCTGAATGTCATTTACTATTCTGAAATACATGCTTAGCAGTGAATCTGTAAAAATGATTTGCTACATCATGTTGCTTTTTTATAGAGGTGAGAAAGAATTACATTTTTTAAATAAAACACTTCAGACAAAGTAAATATTAAAATAGTAATGCCTCCAGATGCTGGCACTGTCAAATATGCATCCGTTCCATTTATCAGTCTCTCAACATGAGGGCTTTTTTTCTCTTGTCTCTCTCTCTCGAGTAAATGTGGTGCACTTTGTCTGCATGGAATGAAAATTGAATGTAATGACATGGTTTGCACAATCTGATGAACACAAAGGCATTAAATCTGTCACCTGGCTAGGTGGAAATTCCCAGTGTGAGAAGCTCAAATGCTGAGCCAAACACCTGACTCTTGCATCACCTACTGCTTGTTCTGATGTAAGGCATATGTTAGCAGGTAGGTGTTGAGACACTTCCCAACCTGATCAGCAAACGTATCTTGCCAGCTCATATCAATTAGCCCTCTTCCTTCCTGTCCCCTCCAGCTGTCTGTGTAGTCTATGTAGGGCACAGATCCTCCTTAGGGACTGAGGAGTGGTGACCATCTCTCTGACAACCAGCACACACAAGAGGTGTGGATGGTGGCAGCGTGGACTCTACAGGCTTACTGGTACCCTGCTGGCTTACTGCTTACCCCAAGCTTGCATTAAGCCTGTTCCTACTGTGCCTTCACTTCTGTTGATTAAATTAGCTTGATTAAGACTAGCGAATGTATGATTGTAAACTCCAGTCATATATCCCGGACGATTACAATGTCAATATGTGTGTAGTTGAACTCCCTTTTGCTTTGCTTAAACAGTGTGAAACTTTGACTGAGTTCTATCTTTAATAGCTCTACAATTTGTGTTCATTGATGACAGATGCAAAACAAAATGAAATTCAGATTGTAGTGAACAGCCTCTTTCAATCTCTGGTTAATTAAATGGTGCTCTTCAGGAACACTGAACACGAAAAACTTGTTAGAAGACAAGGCTACTGATGTATTGTGTGGGCTGTGTGCATGGGAACTGAGGTTCTGATCTTTGTGTACATTATTCTTTGATAATACATCTCAATAAGGATTTACCACCGATGCCTTCAGTTCTCCTTGAAGTGTATTGCGATGTTAGAATATGTACTTACTTTAAATGCTTCTCTGCCTGTTGGCCCTAAGTGTGGGTGGAAATGCATAAAAGATCAAATGGATATCATCTTTGTATTGTCTGAACACTTTTCATCTAATTTTCCCAAAGACTGCAAGAAACACTGTTGAGGACATTAATGTGGAAGAGTAATCACAAAGAAAGTCAAAGGCCGAGCTGTTTTTATTCTTCAATACAATGAGCCTCATTCATTTGGAAATTGATGGAAAAATTAAATTAAGCATTTGCATGTACTGTAGATTGATGGAGGTCATATTTTCAACTTGCTTTATGATTGCTTACATTGCAGACTTCCTTACAAAGCAGACAAATACTGGAGGCGATATTGCTTAGGGTGGATGTGGCAAGGATAGTTGTTTGCACTTACATAATATTTAAATTGCATTTTTTCAGTATGGAAATGCCAAATTCAAAATCTGGGCCCTAGAGGTACCCTTTTGCCATACATACAGCTACACCAAGACAACATCTCTTATGGCTAAGGAAGGTTGGAGGTATTTTGTGCTTACTCAATTACATGTTATAGCTTGACTCTGTTCTTTTTGTTAATAATTAAAAGGCTAGAGGGTCAGACAATCTAATAACAATGACTAGATTATAAAGGTCTCCTCCAGAAGTCTTCCCCATCCATCTCTACTAGTGCAAAAATGAAGATGGATCAAATAGAATTACCAGGAATGCGAGTGAAGGAAAACACAAACCAACAATAGTGATATTTCTTTGCATCATCCAAGATGAGGGGGATAGGGAGGAAGAATGAACAAGCAAATTTATATCCTGATCTTTTCCTCTGATTAACTGAGGACTCTTAGCTTATGAAGCTTTTTGATGGTCCAGAGTATCAAACAGGGGAAAATGAAGAAATCTTGACAAAGAATGCTCTGCACTGAAGACTGACATTACATTAGTAGTGTATCCTTTTGTGAGCTTGATTATGATGAACTTTGATAATATTGCATATTGTTTGTCTCATGCTACTTAGTCATAATATGCCAAACTAAGTGTACTAATTCTAAATATCCTGGGGTTTTTGAGGCTCAAGTTAGACCTTTAGGACTACAATTTGAGCCTAGCCTCTAATGTGCCTCTGTAAATTATAGTGAGGTACAATCATATATTTAGCCATCTGTGTGTGATAGATTGTGCCAGCAAATAATTGCATGTGCAAAAAATGAAAGCCAGTGTTTGAAAACCTGGCACTCTCTTACTCTGAAGTAATTTTCCATTTGTGATATATAATAGTATAGTAGCAAGTTAAAGTGCATGCTAACAATTATTTGAACAAAGCATCTCAGTTTTGCTGAAGGTACTGATGTTGAAGCGCTATAAAATAGCGATGTGAGGGAGGAAGAGGAAAACTCGGAGCTTGATAATTTCTCAGCGAAGAGACTACTCATTGCAATATAGAATTCAAAGTGAACATGTTTATCTGTGCAAGCAAGTTAAAAACAACCAGAACAAAAATTGTTTAGGAGTGGTAAACCAAATCTGGGAATATGCATTAGAGCAGCTCTGCAGCAGTCCTGTCTAGAGAAGGATTTAAGATTTAAAAAAAAAATCCTTGAGAACAGCAGCCTGCTATATGGCTGCAGTGAAACTGAGGCAAGTGGATGCCAGCAGGCATTTCCTGTATAGGACAACAGAAAGATTTGAAGATGTTTGTATGCAAGGTACACGTTGGAATTCATCTAGAACCCTGCTGTAGAGGACAACTATTAAAAAATATGTTTAAAATAGCTAGTGATGAAGAACCCCCTGAATATACTGGTTAGGTCCAATATCTGCTTATCAGCAATGTTACTAAAATAAAACTAGCTCTCAAATAGGATTAACTTCTAGTATTTGTCTACTTATGTTTAATTTTGGCTTCCCAACAGTAGGACTTTGTCTTTTGCCTTTGAAGACATTTGTTACCAAAATTTGTTCCTTGTTTATGTACTTAGAGACTGCGATCTGTTTCTTAACCTTCTCTTGTTCAGGTGCAGATTCAGCTATACATTAGTGATGGAGTATCTTCCAAATTTTCATTATTCTTGAGGCTTTTTCTCCTCTCTAATTTATTAATGGCATTTCTGGACTGTGGATATTAAAAGCAAAATCTGTATTCCAATACTTATTACCCTAATGTCAAACAAAGGGAAATGAAACTTCTTGATTCCATCTTGCTTTTCACTCCTTTCAAAGGTTTTAGGATGAGAGCAGCCCTTTGGCAGCACTATTGTTTAGGATCCATACCCAGCTGATCGTTGACAATGACTCTGAAGCCCTAGTCACAATTTGTGCCCCACAGCAGAGAAGCTCACGGCCTGCACATCTGCACGCTGTTCCCAGATTAACAGCCTCAATAGCGACATAAAATTATGCTCACTGAGCAGCAGGTTATTCTGATTCTCTGCAACTCCAATATTAATTCAAGATAAAGATTTCAGCACTAGGTAACATGAAGTGAGATGATGGAGACGTTAAACTGTAAGAGCTGAAAATTTCTGTGCACTAAGTCAAGGTGATGATACATTGTCTCTGTGCCAGTAACTACCTAATTGATATGGATAGTTGCTGCTAATGACTCCCCTTCTCCTCAGTTTCAGGCCAATCTAGCAACTGTATTGGTGCCTCACAACACCATGAGGGAACTTTCAAAATGAACATCCCATCAGCAAATACCTCTGAGTTACCATCTGTTTCATAAATGAAAGAATCAAATGTTGCTTGAGAAATAAAATAACACAACATTATAGGTAATGGTATGCAAATTGGCTTAAGCCTCTATAGACAGTTCTCCAAGCTGCATCCACTCCTCTGGATGTCCTGGTTGGTCTTCCAAAGCTGAAGCACATGCTTCTTGTGAATGTGTTTCCCTTCCCTGTTTTTTGTGAGGTGGAGCCACTGTTTTAAAAAGCAAAATAAGGATGATAAATAACTGTGTCCCAAACTTCGCATGCATAGGAGGCTTTTTAGTAAGGTACTTATTGGTTCTGATGAAATGTCTTGCACCCTGACTGCTGTAACTGTAACTTGTCTTCTGTACCTTGTCTTGAAAGTCTTCAAAGACGGAGGCTGAAGACTTTCCCCAAAGGCAGTGTGTTTTTTGCAGTGATGAACTGCAAAAACAAACTGCAGAAGACTGAGCATTCAGGAAATGGTGTGATCGAATGCTTCTGGACTGCTTTGTGGCAACTCTCTTTCTTTTCCTCCCTGCATATACGTGACACACTTGCAACCCCATGTTTTCAGTTGGCCTGTATAAACCATTGAGCAACACAGTCTAAAAGCAGCTGGAGACCTGAACTCCTTGATACTTAGCACAGGCCCTTTTGTGGGATTTGACTTCAATAGTAACTCAAATAATGCAAGAGTCTATTGTCTTTGTAGTATCTCTGGATGTGAAGTCTTGTTGCAGAACTCTACTCCAAAGAGACATATCTTACACCTTCCTTGTCCTGAATTGAATTTGCAGGTATATCTTTCTAGGAAAATGTGACAGGAATTGGCCAAAGTATTTTCCCAAGGTCATTGTTCCTGTTATGAAGCTGTATTACCAGAACCACTTTGGTACTGCTTTTAAAATGTGACAATTTTCATGGGTAAATAGGAAGTTGGACAGAACTGTCTCTGAACCTATCCTCAGTTTGTGTTATTCTATTATATAGTCATACAAGTTAGAGCTTATTTGCTATTTCATATTTGGCAGTGGCTCAGAACAAGTGTCGTAGCTTGAAACTATGGTTTTGTGGGTTTGTTATTTCCAGAAAGTGAAAAAACTTGCATATCAGAAATTCAGCCTCTGTAATAACGAATGCCTTTATAAAAAGAGTGAGAACTTTGTATGATGTTTCAGAAAACCTGAAAATGCTGAGGTGTCAATAAAGCATAGAGACTATAGTCATAAGGTACATGACTAATTAGTTTCAAAATGGACAAAGTCAAACAAGAACATATCAGTAATCACAAATTTGGAAAAAAAAAAAAAAGGAAAAATTTGGTTAAAATGTGTTAATGAGGAATCAAAGTCATTGCATTTGGATTTAATGCACTTTGTTTAATTGCTCCCAACATGCTGAAAAGCTAGAATAAAATATGGAGCTGCTGCTAGTACTCTTGGGCCTTTTCCAGAAACAAATCTAGGCAGCACTGATCTTTAGTCTCCTTTAGAATAATATAACCCTGGAGTCCATTACTCAAAACTTAAATTTAAACTAATGTAGAAGAGAACAAAATGTGTGTCCCAATGTGAGCCAAATGGTACTTAAAAGGAGTCTAAATTTGGTAAAGTCATGCTGTCTTTTGTCTCCTGCATTATTAGCATTACGATCACAGGGATTTCTCGTATGCTATATGCTGTCGGAAACTTACAGCTGCTATAGTTTTGCTGGACCTGACACTAATTTATCGCTATTTAACTTACCCGTATCTATAGCTGGCTCTGAATTTGACCATTCTTTGTTATTTCAATGGCTTTTTTTATTTTTTAAAAAAACCCTCCTTCCCCACCATAAAAAGAAATAATTCCTGTTTCCCACTTACTACTTTTAAGTCTCAGATGCCCTTTCTCTATATCCATGTTACTGACTAGAGTTTTTAAAATCATTGGAGCTTCTCTCTCCATCTTGATCACTTCATTGCCTTGAAATATAGAAGAGCTAGTGATCTCTTTTTTTCCCCCTTTGACTCAAAGGTGTAGTCTCAGGGGACAACAGAGGAAATTATCCTGTCAGCTTAATACAGGTCCATCAGTAAGACTTGGTATCGATAGTATGCATGGAACGAATCTATTAAAAAGTCAAAGAATAGTATTTATGAAAATACAGCACTTACAGCAATATTTTGCCTTAGCATCAACCAAGAAATATATTCATGTAGAGCGACATAACATTCAGTGGAGTGGAAAATAGTTTATGTAAAATTGTCCTCACTGTGAAATTGTATCAATACACAGGAAAATAGGAGAGATTTTTTTTTCCTAAGGTAAGAAGTAAAGCTGTTCTGTTTCTTCATGAAAAGGCTTTTTACATGTGATAAAAATTAGTTTAGACAGCTAACCAAAAAAGCTAATTCATGGGAATTACCAAAGAAAACAAGTCATAGGCACAGTAACGAGAGGTTACATTAAGGTCAGGCCCTCATAAACGGTCATGACAGAAAATCGTATGCTCTTTTTGTCTGACCTGCATGAAATATCCATGTCTGCTCTAACTCATAAATGGTATTAGGTCTGTAGTCTGACTCGTTCATAAACCAGCCTTTGATAATCCTCCGATGGATGGTCATTATCTTCAGTGTTGAGAAGATATTAATTATTTGGCGGTTTGGGTGCTCCTCATGCAGATAATCTCTTCCTACAGAAACAAGGGAGTGTAACAAGACAAAACCCTTCGTTGCATAGGTTTGATTCCTGCCCAAATGTTCCAGGCTCTGGGGATGTGTGGAAGGCCAGAGATGTGTCTTTCAAGCCTGAGTTCTCACTGTTCTTCTCTAATGCCATTGGAGTTGTGGCTCTGAGGTTCTCATCAGCTGCTGCCACTGCTCTTCAAGGAAATATAAAAGGAGATATAGAGTAGTTAATGCAGCCTCAGGCTTAGGCTGTGTGGTTGTCAGCTCTTTTCTCTTGCTATTCCACTTTTTTTCTGGGCCTACAGCCAGATCCTTAGACTTTCATCTTTAAAGAAATGGTGCTGGAAGGGCAAGGATGAAAGTGCAAAGGATTATGCACTCAACTACTTTTAGCCAGATGGTTGCTGTGAGTCACAAAATCACTTCCAAAGTGATGGAGAGAAAGGCGGGTGTGGATTTTTTTAAATGACTTTTAATATTGACGATTTTTGCCTTGTGTCTGTAATCGTAATACATGGTCTCAAAAGAGACTTTACCTTAAAAAAAAAAATTATACCTTTACCTTTCTAGTTGTTAAAATACAGTGGTCTACTACAAAACTAAAACTGTCAGGAAGTTCTGGTATTATGCAGTTTGCATGCCCTGTTTTTTGCTGGCCTTTACCATGAGTAGCTCACAGTAGCTAATTTTACTTGGAAAAGTTGGTTAGCTTTGAAGAGCCAGCTTTCCAAAGGTTAGCATGGAAACCTGTGGTTTTATACAAAAGACATTGTTAATACGTTTCTGGGTTTTAAAACAAAACCAAACTCTTTGAATTTGAAGCCTACAGAAACTGTTTTTTCTTGTATCAACCATAGTAATGAGACTGTATTCTAGTGATGTCTTAGCTATTTTGTTCTAAATGTTTATTGCAGGAACTTCTGCATGTGTTCTGTTATTACATAACTTCGTCAGATATTTGATCTGTGATTTTTTTTTTTTGAATTTTGGAACCACAAAGTCCAAGTTATTCCGCAGCAGAGTTAGAATTACACTGCTCTGGTAATTTCTGAAGGGTATATTAAACTCCAGAACTGCCTTTTTCATTGGCATGTTCTCTGACCAATATGTGGGAAATCAGAGGAGCTCAGTCTGAGTTTAGGTAAGTTCTCGATCTCAGAATATCTGTAGTTGGCTGCCTTTCATTCCAGTGGTTTTCTCTGAACTTTACAGTGTCTTATATTGGCCAATAGAGGAGACACCAGTGCAGACATCCAATTCCTGGGGTAAATGTGAAAAAGGCTTGAGGGATCAGCAATGAGTCTTGCTAAAACAGTGGATATGCTGCATGGAGCTGACGAATACTGGCTTAGTTTTTGGTGGAAGAAAGTGTGCTCATTGAAACTACCAAGTTTTGTATCCTGAATTCTGTAAACCTTGTACAAAAATGTTAACCTCCATGAGCTGATCTCTGATTACAGGTCTTACAGGTGACTGCCACATTACATCAAAGTGATTTTCCTATTTGGGTAGTGGCAAAGTCTTTAAACACCTGGACATATCACCATTCCAAACCAAGCACTGCAGTAATCAGGATTGTATGATTTGGGAATCAGACTTATTATTCTAATTTAAGACAAGAACATAACTTTAAACAGAGCTTTATAATGCTTCCTTAAATATTGCACACCAGGTATTTTTAACCAAGAAATTTTTTACAAAAAGATAATCATTCTTTACTGACAGCTTAAGAAAAGGCATGGGAAAGTGGAATCATTGTCTGTGCCCACATGGCACCAACTTTCATGTCACAAGAAGCTCTATTGTAACTTAAAATCTGCCTCTAGTGAATGCACATTCTTTGCATGCTGCTCCTGGATAGATCTGTATAGTGCAAAGTATTTTTTTTCTTAGAGACTGAATAGATTTTTTTTTTAATATATATATAGTTTCCTTCTTTCCATGTACTCTGTGGATCTGATATTATTAAATTAATTTTACCTTCCTTGGTTTTAACAGTGCAAAGAAAATAATTCCCTCTTTCCACTTGTCCTTGTCAGTACAGTCAACTGCGAGCAGTGGCTATGTTATATGCAGACAGCTTACATTGTTTTTCCCTCAAAAGATCTTGAGCAAAAGGTAGCTTTAATGAAGCATATGTGTCAGTGAGTAGAGAGAGGTGTTTTTTTTCATTTGTTTTTAAATACTTAATAGGGAGGAAGATGAGGCGGCAAAGGTGAAAATGGGGATATGGCAGTAATTTTGTTTTTCTTGGAAAATAAGAGGACTGCTAACACCCTTAAATAATGATATGGTGGGATTGGGTTGAAGTATTTAGACTGAACATGATGGAGCCGTCCTTGGGAGCAGAAGCTATGATGTTGCAGGAATAAATGTTTCTCCACAAATTGACTAAACGAAATTTTCTGTAGCAGGGAAAACGAGGAATGGGGTCAGATCAGTAATGCTGCAGGATCTTACTTTTCAGAGCTGCTCAGCACTTTGGGTTTGTACCAGTCTCATAGAATCACATCTTCTCTCTGGTAGTTGGGGCATATTAGAATGTTTTCTTGTTCTCTGCTATTTACAAACCCACAGATTAATTATAATGACTGTAAGGAACCTGCTTTGTGATGAGGAGAGCAAGTGTTCAGTATCCCTGTGTGATACTTGAAAGTAGTATAGAGACTTATGAAAAAAAGTTGGGAAAAAGCAGTTTTTCTTTATGACCAGCCTATTTAGAGGATGAGAGTCCTCAATGTATAAAAAGCTGTCCTCAGATAGAAAGCCAAGACTGATTCACTCTTGCTTTAACCTTCTGTGCTGAAGGCAAACAAGCTTAAGGTACAAACAGATTGAGAATTAATTGGTGTAATTAACATTTCTTGATTATAATGACTTCTAATCAATACTTCATGCAAATAGCTGTATTGATGTGTTGAACAAAGGGGGCTACTTGTATTTGGATGGGGGAAAAAAAACAACTCAACACTTCAAAGCCCTAGTGAAATTCAAACCTTTCAGCTCAGGTAAAGTCCTGACCACATCTTTTTCAAGGTAAAAAGAAGATCCTTTAGTGACCTATTTAATTAAAATGGCTCTGATACAGCTGCTGACTAAACTTCGTAAAATGAAGTGACTGGAGGATGAAGCACATTCCCTTGCTGATGGTTCCCTCTGCTAAACCACTGTGTTTCATCAGGTTAACAGAGCAAAACAGAGAAACCAACCTGATCGGAGCTCAGAGCAGCCCCATCCCTTCCCGTGGCAGGAGTAGCCTGGGACTTAGATCAGATGTCAAAAAGCAAATGGGAGATCAAGAAGTTTTCAAGGCCAGGAGGAGAGGGTCAGAAGCCTCTTTTAAAATGAGTGAAAGGGCTCTGACTTCTTTCTCTGCCTCTGGAAATCAGCATCACATTGTTTCTCGGTTCTTTTTCTTTCTGAAATCACATTTAGAATAGGTAGGTTAGTCATCAGAAAAGGTTAGATAAGAGCTGCCAGTTTTGCCACATTCCAGCCTTTAACTTCATGTGGTAAATAGTACCTTTAGCAAACTTTATTTGCCAGTGGTTTCCAAATTTTTTCCTCTTTCAAATAAGAATTGGAGACTGGGCAGCGAAAGAGTGCAACTACTACTAAACTTAACTCAAATACTTCTTGAATAATCTGTTTAGGCGTATGATGGAATAAAGTATCTTTTGCTTTGGGTCTTGATGTTCAGAAGTAGCAGGAGTTGGTTTGGAATAGTGGTTTATAAATCTTCAGACATAAGGCGAGTCCTAAAATGTCAACGGATTGATCTTTTGCAATTGGAGATCAGCATACATTTATGGTGGGACTCAATGAGGATTTCCAGCCTAAACGGTCCTATGAAATATGTTTCAGGCCTTCAGTTTGGGTGCTGATGGATATCATCTCACAGTGGACAGGACAGCACGAGTGACAGGCAGTCTGAGGACTGTGACAAGTTAGTATTTCCAACATCTGTTAATCTTGTGTAGTGGAGACTGTATAATTACCTTTTGTGATAACCCTACACTTGACCAATGCTTTTTGAAAAAGAAAATGATGACAAAGTAAATGTACAAGGACTTTGATCTTGTTTTTAGAGATAAAGTGTTGATCTTGTTTTTAGAGATAAAATAAAAATGATTTTGTTCTTTGTATTCTCAAAGGAAAAGCCACCTTGGTGCCTTTCTGCTAGGAATGTTTGAAGGGTTGCTGGAGTTTGTAATTAATGTGGCATTAGTTTTGTAAAACTTGCAAGCCTTTTGGTGCGTCATAATGAGGCATTAAGCTTTTGAAGACAGTGAGTCCCTCAGTCCTCAGAGAAGAGGCTGTCCATGCCAGGTATTGGCCAAAAATAGCTGTTGGGATTTCACCCAGTAAGCATGTGTCTCATCAGCATTCTACAGTGCTGCCAAAGTTTGCTATAGCATGAAGGAGAAAGAAACAAAGAAACATAAGGAGAAGGGGGAAAGGAAGCGAATGAGAAGAAAAATTGCTTTTTATCGGAACTATTGTGGCTCCCCAGTGAACCTGAACAGCATCTTAGGGTGACAATGTGGGGAAGTTAGAATATTTGGCACCTGACTAGGAAACATTTGCAGTTCGGGCACTCTGAAGGGATTGGGAAGAGCTGTTTTAAGTGCTGTGTTAAACAGTGCTAGAATGGACTTCTTGTACATTCCCAGACCCTTGCTGAACTGGGACCTTAGTCTGGTTCCAGTGGTAAAAGTGCCCAGAATAAATCCTGGGTCTTAGACTTGAACTGCCATGGACTGTGCTCCCTTATTAATGAAGGTCTCATGCTTCATATGTACATAAATGTCTGTTTAACTGCACTGGAAGTATAAAGGGATGTTGAACTGGCTGTAAATGCCACATGGTAGATGACTTCTCAAATGACAATCAAACAACAGGTACTTCTGTTTCTATAGATTTTTAAAATTATTTTTAGTATAGGACAGCATAGAGTGCAGTTACCCAGAGAGAAGAGACATTCAAAGGCAATTTGAGTCCTGCTTAGGTCTGCCTTCACCTAACATTGCTTTCACTGTGTCACTTAGAATAGCAGATAGTGGCTTTCCCTCTGAAGAGTTCCTCTCTCGTTTGAGACTGATAATGCTGTCGTCATTCTGATGGAGCTGCCAGAAAGACTCTGAAGTCAATGTGTTAAACTCCCATCATCAGAAAGTTGCCAAGGTGTCTGTCACACCTTTTAAAGATGTAAAGCTGAGAAGTTCAAAAAGTCACTTAGCAGGACATGGGTGGCAGCCACACTGCCATTCCTTTTTCCTAGAGGAACAATCCCTGTGAATTTTTCTCTATGTAGACGTGGCCTTTTATACACATCTGTCCCCTTATACCTCATCTCCCACCAAAAAATTTTGAATTAAGTGGTTAGAAGCACAGTGGTTTCAAGATATTAAGTCATTAGATATGTCATGAAAACAAACAGTGCTAGTTCCCTAACATACACACAGGCTGCTGTGCAACCCTCCTCACATACCGAAGACCTCTTGTAGCCAAGAGTCCTTATGAACCATGGGAAAAATTTGTTTGGCACGTGGTCTCCTAAGTGTGCAGGATATAAGTGTTTGGTAACTTTGTTTGACTTCCTGCTTCCAGAATGCCTTGTCTCCAGACAAGGGAAGCGTGTGCTGCTTATTGCAGGTAGAATAAATTGATCTTCTGACTTCCCAGTGTTACAAAGGTCCTTCAGAGCTGTATCCGTGGTGTTTGCTATCATACTGTAGCCTTGCCTGACGGTAACAGAAGTTTGAAAGTTCTGTCTGCACTTACGGTATAAGAAGGATTTGACTAATAGCAAAATTTACAGGCTCTGAAGTATGCATGCAGAAATTCAGTTGCTCAAGTGGCTCTTCTGCTTTGTCCTCAGCACAGCATAAATTGTCAGGAAAGATGGGATCCAACTGCAGGCTCTAATGTTTCAACTTTGAAAAGTACAAAAAGCCTTTTCTGGGAATGCCTTTGATTTGGCTAAGGAAGTGGAGACTGCTCTGTATCTACCTGAATTCTACTTCTGAAAAAAGATCAGATCAAATATTTCTACCCTTTGTACCTGTAAAAGATAGAAAACTGAAATCTGAGAAGTCCCTATAGACTTCAGGAGTATTCTTCAGTTCATTTACTGGCTTAGCCTCTTATTCACTTTCAGATTTGCTTTGTATTTGGCTGATATAACAGTGGCTTAAAATCAAAACACTTTAAATACTCTGCCTCAGTAACTTTCTGTGTGCATCTTGTGTGCTGCTTCTCTTCCAGAGGCTTATTGCCTTATGAAGATGCTTGTTTCTGCTGCTTGTGTTGTGAAATATCTTTTCTTTATGTGATGCTTCTGATATTGAGAAGTGACATTTGTTTCTGGCATGCTTTCTGCTATACTTTTAGTATAGAAGCGTGTAGTAAGTATTCAGTACACACTTCTGAAAGGCAGGACTGTGAGTGGGGCCTTCTAAGCCACTTTGGTAGTCTTGATATCTTTAAAACTGTTGCTTGGTTCATATTTATTTCTGCAGCACTGTTCCATGGTATTGTCAGAACCACACTAGAAATAATAGCCACAGTAATAGCATTAACACCTTTTCAAATCAATTAATCCCTTTGAATCCTCTTGAGGGGAAGGAAGAAAGAGAAGGGGAACAGCAAACCCAAAAGTAGCCCTTTGAAAAGAATTAGCTTGAGACCATGAGATGAATTAAAATTGAAACCTAACAAACTGTACTGGGTAAGTGCAAATGTACAGTCTTCTGAAGCCTATAGAGAGCTGTCAGGCTGGAACAGGGTGCTTACAGTGCAGAAGCTGAGGTTGTGAGTTTATATTTAGCAGACAGAATAGTTTCTTGTGACCTGGCACAGGATTCACAGAGGCAAACCAAAGCAGTTGGGCAGAACAAGGCGTTTTGTAGAGCCTGACTACAGAGCATGCGTGTGCTCTGTGAACCACTGTCTCACTGAGCTGCGTGGGTGGGAGAGGCCACCAGACATGGTGATGGAGCCAAACATGCCAGAGTCATCATATGGGAATCTTACAGCTGATCTGATTCCTTATAACTTGTAACCAGGCAAATCTTAACTACTTCTTTTTTGTTCCTTGGCCTTAACTTGGAATAGCAGTTGTGAAGCCTTTACAGTTCACTTTGTTCTGCTGCAGGTTCTTTTATTTGCCTCTAGGTGAGCTCTGGGAAATATTAATAATTGAGATTAAACCATTTTTATCCCACTGTGAGCCTCTGCCTCTGTTTATTTCTAAGAACTCTTCCTCACACATGTCTGCCAATACTGATACAGCTGGACTGAGTGCATTTTTTTCCTTTCCTCCTTTTCTGGGTGAGGATGAGAACAGGCATTTGACTGAGCTGGTGCAATACCTGGTGGGCTCCTGTTGCTGTGCTGTTCTCTTCCTGCCCCTACCCATCTCTGTCACCTATCCTGTGTCAACCTGATTTTTAAAAATTCAGACCCAGTCTTCTGTCCTCAACATAACAGCAGTCAGCACATCCTTGAAAAGACTTCAATGACCTGGAGAAGAGGTTTTTAGGAAGTCTGGGGTTTGTTTACATCTGATGTGTGCTAAAATGAGGTCAGGCAGTGAAGGCAAAATTTAGGCCTTCCTCGCTGTTCCTGTTTGCCACTTTGCTGTGCCACGAAAATACATGTTAGTCTGGTTCATTAGCTAAAGGTGCGCAGGACAGTTGTCCTCATGATGCTCCATCTCCACTAGGAAAATACGCTTTGAAAAGATGATTTACACTTTAAGCTTTCCATGGGGTTATGTCCATTGCCCTGTTCTACAGTCACAAGTGTGAAGCTCTGAAATATTTTAGTTGAAAAAAGACAAATAATTTTCCTTCTCCTGAAATGGTTAGTAAATTCTCACGTACTTTTTTTTGTGACAAATATATGAACAGATCATAGATTATTACATAGTAAGGTCTTCTTCAGAAAAAAGACAAACATTTAGATGGTGGACTGGTTAGAAATTGATATATTTCGATTGTTAATGAAATCAGACAATGCAAATTAAGTAAAAATGAATTAGAGTTGATGCCTGGCAGACTAGCTGTTTACAAGATTCTTCTGTGTGCTCTAGTGTGTGGGGTATTTTTGCCAAGACTTACTAAATGATGAAATGATACTGCAATTAGAATTAAGACTGGCAGAGGTGTTTGTTAAAATTCTGCTATTTGTTCTCCAAAACACAATAAATTTAAAAAAGGGCCTTTGAAAATAATGAGAACAAATGAGAAGTCAGGAATTAGCCAAATAATCATTTGACTGCTTCTGTTTAGAGAAACCAGAAAATTCTTCCCAGTCATAATTAAAAATTACACAAATGTTTAAGTTCATGGGGTGTATGTGACTGCAAGAGAGAATAAGCTGTAAAACAGCCTCCTTGTCTGCAGGAAAGAAGCCAATCAGGGTCACATTTAACTTTTCCTACAACCAAAAGCAACATGTTCTGAACAAATGATTAGAAAACCCATTTACTGTTCCAAGTATTTGCTGTCACCAAGCAAGATCCTTTGAGCTAGCTTATGATTCTAGAACTAATCATATTCTCAATTATATGCTTATATATATTATTAACAAATTATTGATTTATATAGCCTTAGCATACAAAGCATCAGCCTGGATTAATGTCTTATTGTCCCAGGGATTATATTAATAGAGTGAAAAAGGCAGACCATAGTAAATATTACAGTCTGAAAAAAAACCAAAATATGATACCTCAGGTAAATATAGCAAAACTCTGGAAAAAACCAAGGAGGCTGATTGGATACTGAGGTCCAGCTGGTACCAGCTTCACTTAAGGACTGAGCAGCCTGGCTTGTCAGTACTGGATTTCTTAGATGCCTTGCTCAAGAAGTCCTCACAAGCTTTTCTGAGAAAAATGGACACTCAGTTTTTAGGAAAATCTAAAGGTTTTAGTAATTAGACCAGAATTTGATGTCATGTTTTGGAAAGAAAACAAACTAGTATTGTCGTGTCATTCCTCCTCTCCCCCCAGTCTAATTCCTATGCTTAATTCAGTTTTCTCCAATTTTTGGTGTCTAAGTTTGGAAAACCAGGCTTGAACCAAAATACCTATTGTAAAAATGGGAGTCTAGAGCATTTTAGGATGAGATCTCTAAAAGGTCTTTCATTTCATCACCACTGAACTTATATGCAAAGCTTTTGAGGCTAGGAGGATTGGCAACAATACAGAGTGCTCCATTCACATAGGATAATAGTAATTAAATGTACAGTGGAAGCCTTTATGTGATTCTGCCAAAATTACTGAAATTATATTGAGCCAAATTCACATCTAGTGCAACTCCAGCTGTGTAGTGGTCCTGGTACATCCAAGCACAGAGGGATGATGAGTCATGAGGAAATGTGTATATTAAAGGACAAGGAGAGCAAATGGGTTATTGTAGTACAAATACGAAACAAGTTTCTAAAATAGTTTCATAAAAGACAGTATTTTTCATATTTTCCCAGCTGGTTAAAATTTAACTGGATGATTTTTGGTTTGGGAGACTGCATACAGGGTTTGGTCACAACTGGTGTAGGGAGGGGAAACCTTTCATAAAGAATTGCTAACAAATGGGATTCAACACTCAAGAGGCTCAGATGGCCTATTAATTCTGGTTCTGGCTTTCTTCCAAAACAACTGTGCTTCTCTTTTAATTCATGGCTAATTTCTATCAGAGATACCAAGAGACCATTTCTTTTTTCGACAGGAAGCATCCACATTGCTTAAATGGATTCGTACGAGGGGCTTTAGTGAGCAGACATTGATTGGCTCGTCTCTGGGGCCTGGCGAAGGCCTGACGGGCACTGGTTTGACATAGGCAGCAAATGAAATACGACCTCCTGTAAACAGGCCTGAGCTTTTGGGCCTTTGTGGTATCTGGTAGCTGAGGGCCTTTTCAATCCCTTTTAATTAATGAAGTGATTTGACTTGACTGAGATTACACTTACAATAATGAATTAAAAAGTAATAAAAAGAAATCTCTTAACAAATATGCAACAGGGAACAGGGACCAAATTCAGTACGTATCTGATCCCCAATGTATATCTTATTTCTGCATGCACTTCAGGCCAATGATTTTAAAAGGGAGGGGTTTATTTTCCTAGCGCTGACATCTGCATACTTCATATATTCAAGTGCCTTTGTATAGAAGATTAAAATTATGATCTTATATGCCTATATGATTAATTTAGTCCTTTGTTATATCTGTTGCGCTAAATCTCTCTATTCCTCAGGATTCTTGGCATCTCATTCTCGCCACTTGCACGTAGTATTTGCTCCTGTGTAATTGCACAGTTTGCTGGATAGCAATGGTCACTACATATATTTTGTAATGGGAACACAGTCATCCAGTGTCACTTCTGGTGGTCACATAGTGAGTGTGAATCTATGCCCAGGCCAGTTTAAATTATCCCCCTTGGTGTTATGTCCGAAATCACTCTTGTTTGTTCCCACTTCCCCATTGTTCTTGAAGCTGACATGCAGTAGAGATGCTCCTAAATTTACTTAGAGAATAGTCATATTCTGATTCTGTCTGATGAGTATGTTACAATTTTGGAGATGTGACTCACTTTCACAAACTTTTCTTCCAGCCTGTTTTGAGTTCAGGTGTGATTTAAGGTGGTTCATGTCTCAAACTCCACAGTAATGGTTTGGGGCCATTCTCATCCAAGAAAAGAATGCGACTACCTTAGACTTCTCTTGGAAGCTGCTCTTTTTTTCAGCTGTAGAAAGGGAACACCATCAATGTATGATTGAAGTAGAAAAGTTACAATTGTTTGTCAGATTTTTAAAAATATTCTGTCATCTGACAGAGGCTGGAGCAAAAGAGTAGTAGAGGTGTCATAAAGGTCTTGTGTATGATCCACTGGGAGCTCATTAAAAAGCAGTTATACTTAGACACTATTAGGTTTTTAGGATAAGAAGCATCTTCACATGTAGAAGAGGAGGTTTTAGAGTGGTAAACAATAAGCAGGAGTGTGGCAGTCAGTTACCTAACAAAACATACCTTCTATTAAAACTTAGGTTTTCCATGTTTATAGCTTCATTAAGGTGCCACTTAATTACACAAATTTGTAAGAAATACCTCCTTAATTGTTAAGGTAGTGGGAGAATTCACAGAAGTGGTTATCTTGTACTTTAATTTGTTCTCTATGGCTTAAAAGTGACCTAAAATTAAAAAAAAATCCTCCTGCTCTTCAGAGAAGTTTTATTGCAGATTTAAGCTTGGAACTGCAATAATTTTAAATGTATGTGTAGACTTTTAGATTAATTTGAAATTAAGAGTCATCAATGAAGGAACAGCTGTGCTTAACGAATGTAATTTTAGAGGCCAGGGCTACTTACTGATACTCAGAAAGGAGAATTAGTCCATGCGTTATAAAGATTTTAAAAACGCTATATTCAGTAGTTTTAACTATACTTTTCCTTTGTAACTTATTTTTAGTACTCTAAAGCTGATGCTATCCAATTGTCAAGTAGTCTCACTTGAAGATTTAATAAGTCTTTTATTTTCATCACTGCTCCACGGCAGCTACGGTAACTGAGAGCTGGAACTACTGCACGTCACCCTCCAACCCCCGCCCCTCGCTTCTGCCCCCCAGGGTGTATTTCGGAGCCTGGCGGCTCCGCGCACCCGCGGCCACCTGCGGCTGCCCCAACCCACCAGCGTTCTGCGGCTGCAGCGGGGGCACCCGGCCGGGAAGCGGCCCCGAAGCCTCCGGCGGGCCGGGGCAGGACGGAGCCGGGGCCGGGAGGGGCCGGCGGGGTGAGCGGGCAGCAGGTGGCAGCACCGCGCCGGGAATGGGGAGGCGCGGAGCGGCTCCGGCTCTGCCCCGAGGGTGGGGACCGGCCACCTCGCCTGGAGATGGCTCTGGTGGAAAGATCTAAGCGATCACAGGCCCCTCATCTGAAGTTTCAGTGCGCCTCGTGGAGATGCCATTGCTAAGGGTGGTTGGAGTTGGCTTGTTCCGGTGGAAAGCCCGTGATGTGGAAAAGGAAGGCAAATGAGGAAATTTATTGGTGTCTCAGCAACTTAGATATTTCTAGGTCAGATGGTATTACTAAGGTGCTGCTTATAGCAAAAGCAGCTACTGTGTGGTGGTGGGTGGTTGAAAGAAAAAGAACAAAACAACAAAATTCATATCTCTGTGGGAGAGATATGAAAGGCTGAGAGAGCCGGATCTCTTTAGCTTGAAGGAGACTGAGGGGTGACATCATTAATGTTTATAAATATGTAAAGGGTAAATGTCGCAAGGATGGAGCCAGGCTCTTCTCAGTGACAACCAATGATAAGACAAGGGGTAATGGGTACAAACTGGAACACAGGAGGTTCCACTTAAATACGAGAAGAAACTTCTCAGTCAGGGTAACAGGCACTGGAACAGGCTGCTCAGGGAGGTTGTGGAGTCTCCTTCTCTGGAGACATTCAAAACCCACCTGGACGCCTTCCTGTGTAACCTCATCTGGGTGTTCCTGCTCCGGCAGGGGATTGGACTGGATGATCTTTCAGGGTCCCTTCCAATCCTTAACATTCTGTGATTCTGTGAGACGGCAAGTTGACTTGAGTATAGGGAGATGGAAGTTGCCCATAAGTGACAGATAATCATACATATGCACACATTTACATTTGCATATGACTGTGATAATTCAGTTTAGTTATCTAAATAGCCTGGTGCCATGACTTTCTTATGTAGATGCACATTCATTTTCTATATATGAGTCTGATGGATTTGGTTTTTAGAAATAATGTGAATTTACTTGAAAAATATGCTTGAGAAAAGAGGAACAAACCAAACTACTAGAGTAGAAGGGATACAGCGATATCAGGAAGGAGAGGAAAGAAAAAAGAGATGTATTTACTTGACAAGGTGGTAAGAGGGAACTGTGGTTGAATGCCCACTGGAGAAGGCAGTGATAGCAAAAAGTTTTTTTAAAACTTTAAATATAATCAAATGGAAAATGGAGAAATGTTACTAAGGAAGGGGAAGGTATGTGAGTGTGCTGGTTTGGCTGGGATAGAGTTAATCTTCACAGTAGCTAGCATGAGGCTATGTTTTATATTAGTGCTGGAAACAGTGTTGGTAACACAGGGATGATGTGGGCTGGGGATGCACAAGAAGTTGGGAGGGAACACAGCTGACCCAAAGGATATTCTGTACCATATGATGTCATGCTCAGTATATATTTTAGGGAAAGAGGGAGGAAGGGTGAGACATTTGGAGTGATCGTGTTTGTCTTCCCAAATCACTGTTACGTGTGGTGGAGCCTGGCTTTCCTGGAGACGGTTGAATGACTGGCAATGGGAGGTAGTGAATAAATATCTGTTTTGCTTCACTTCCATGCACAACTTTTGCCCTACTTATCAAACTGTCTTTATCTCAAACCATGAGTTTTCTCACTTTTACCCTTCTGATTCTCTCCCCCGTCCCACCTGGGGGAAGTGAGTGAGCGGCTGTGTGGTGTTTAGTTCCCAGGTGGGGTTAAACCACACTAGTGACTGAGAGCATCTTTGAGTACCTTATCAATAGCATTTTAGACAATCTAGATTTGAGGAAAAGACAGTTTAAAATAACATAGAAGAAAGATTCAGGAGTGAAAAAATAGGTGATTAAACTATTTTCTCTTGTAAGACTTTGGAGCAGTGGGAGATAGGGAAAAACTTTATGGAATGTAATAAAGACTTTGACATAACAGAAAGGAAAGCTTGGAGATTATAAGGGAAGGAGAGTTGAAGGATTATGCTGAAAATGAGGAAACACCAAGACACAACTGAGATCTCTTCCAGAAGAACTAGAATAGGGGCAGTAAGAACTGGAGAGGGCCACCCTCAAATTGAAAGTATACTCTGTCTTTATTAGAGTAGCAGGTGAATTGTCGAGGGTTCAGAAAACATGATAAAGTTCAGCATTTGGTAACTGAGATCCATGTTGGAAATGTGTGTTTTATTTTCTAGTGTGGGAACTTTCTCAAGTGAGCTCTGTGACCCGTTTACCCTTAGTTTCTCTTAAATCAACTCTTTGAGTGTTACTAGTTTGATATTTTATCTGAGATTTATCGACAAGATTTGTGCTGTGCTGCCATACTCCAGTTCCAGTCTGCATTGCTTTCCTGGCAGTGCTCATTTCTATGATCCCTCCAAAGTCCTGTAGTCCTGTGAAAAGGTGGTACTGATATTTCATGAATTTGCATCCATGGATCTAATAGTGCTTTATGATAGTAGTCAGCATCCTTGTCCTCTCTGTATAAACAGAGACTCTGTGCCAAAGATTAAAGACGGTCACGAAAGATAGGTCCATTAGTCACTGTTCAGCATGACAGTCTGGATGGACAGTAATCCTGCCTCGAAAATTTCTGGCTTGGCATTTGACAGAAGGTACACCCAAGGAAAGATGTCAATGTTCTCTACACTCTCTTAGAAGTCTGCTGCTCCTCACTGGTTGAAGACAGCTTGCTGGGCTATGTAGGTTGTGATCTGACCTGCACATCCATTTTTGTCACTTCTATGGCTTTAGATTATGCACATTTGCTTTTTACGCTAAACCAGATGATTTAAAAATTAAAAAGGAATAGTACTTCAGAAAAGCATGATTTCGAGGAACTGTATATCATCCTAAATGCACTACTAGGTCACAGTTTTTAATGCAGCACTTACCTGTGGCAATATTTACATTATGTTGCCTCTTCCTTGCCTCGTGTCATGGGATCACCTCTCAGAGCATTGCCCTCTAGTATTGCCTAAATAAATACAAGAGTCAGCTATAGAGATTGAGTTATTTTTACTATTTTCGTGTAATAACTGTGAGCCCTGCAGGCCTAGCGTTGGCAAAATACCATAGATTTGTCTTTTAGAAGCAGAAATTTCTGTATAATTTCCCAAATAGAATTTTGGTCCCCTCTGCTGCACTGAATTTGTTATTGTCGCATGTTTTTCTTGGTGTTTCTAATGAGCTGTTAATGAGCTGCTAACTATGTATGTAAATTAAATGGGGTTAGACATTGAAAGGTTATCAAGAAATAAAATGCTGTATAATACTTCAAAGCGTTATAAAATAAATTAGTGTCTTTAATTTTGCTGGCACAAAGTTGATATTTAGTAACCTATAGCCTCAGTTCTTCTAAATGATGTTAATTTAAGACATTTTCAATCTGTACCTCAAGTGACATAGCAAACAAGTTCTTTAATTCCCCCTTCATTACTAAGATATATCTATAATGTATGTGTGGGTTCCTGTGTGCCTCAACTGAATGACCAAGTTATTAAAGATAGTTCAAGACCACTGGAGCTTACTGTAAGTATTTTTGTTAGGATTTAATACAGTGGGTAAGAATGTGGCAATGGTGAGTGCTTTGGCTTTTAGGAACTACGATCCTGGCAGCTCCAGTTATCGTGCTTCTCAGCTGTGGTTGTGTTTTAGCACCACAATAAGGTGTCGTGGAGCAGGCTTTACCCAACACAAGGGTGCTGCGGTGAAAGTCCTCACTGAAGAAAAGGGACAGTGTGGCCGTTCCTTTAATGTCACAGCAGACTGAGCTTAAAGAGCTGGTGAGGCAGAGCTCTGGAGGTTCACTGATGAAACCAAGATATATTGTGTAAATATTAATAGCTCTATTAGATGCTTCGGTACCACAGGAAAAGGAGCTCCTTGTTCCCTTTCAGTGCTGACCCCGGAGCTTGGCCACTTGAGAGCTCCCATGGCCTCCTCACCTGCAGAAAGTTGAACCTGCCCCATAGGTCAGACTGCACAAGCACTTATTGAGCTGAACAACCCACACTTTAATGTGGTTTTCACCTGGATCTTGTGCTATACAAGACTACCGCAGAGCAACCATGCATCAGCTCAGAGGTGCGCTGCTTTCAGTGTGGAAGAGATAAGAACAGTCCGCAATAATTTTTAGTTTGGGCAGTTAGGAAGCCGGGAGACACAACCAGAGTGAAGAATCTAGGATTCTGCATCACAAAATGTAATTTAGTCTTTTGTTTGACAAGTGTAGCTTAGCTTAGATAATGTACATTAGTACTTCAGAGTATGCTAGCAAATGTTCTGCAGTATGTTTTGTGAAATTAATGAGATTGTGGTAATATGAGACATCGCTACCACACTTTGCCATTAAATGTTTGCTGAGAAGTAGGACGGGGCAAAGTCCTTTACGGTGACTGACTCGTGAAGAAGTCTGGGTAGACCACGAGGAATTCTGTCAGACTTCAATGTAACTGGGTATTTGCTGTCTCATGTTGAGTATTATAAAGTTATCAAATGTTTAAATCTGGCTTTTCTTTGTCATAATTTGAATGTTTAAAGATTTCGTGGAATATTATGGTTAGATTAGTAGCATTTAAATTGTTTTGGAAAACAAAAGAACTAGACAGAAGAAAAGCTGTGCTTTCTTGTCTTAGTTTTACAGAGTAGCTGAAGGAATTTCACCATATCCAGTGATGTCTTAGGCCATACTGTATTTTACTGCCCTACCCAGCCCAGAAGGATGGACTTGTTTTGAGTTTCACTGTACTTGGAGGTCTGGGATTAGATTCTTCACTATATTTTTCAGTGTTTTCATGGAACTATCCAATGTGTCACTATGTCGCACTGAAGCAAAGGGTAATTTTTTTTTTTGTACTGTGCCAACCTTGTTCCTTGCAGAAAATAAGATACATAATTTGTGTTCATTTCCCAGGAGATTGACAATTTTGCCCTAAAAGCCTGTAGGGATTTTAGTACTCCAAAGTCAGCACTCCAAAGGCTTGTAACACAAAGCAGCACTCCACTGCAGACAAACTAATCCTCCAACAGTGTTTCATTCAATCAAAAAATGCTGCAGATTGAAGGTGTTATTGCATGTCTGCCTTTTCATGAGATTATTGTGAATGAACCATGTTTTCCACCAAATAGTAACAGCAAAACAGTCCACCTATCTAAATGTTTCCCATGGTAGTTTTTCCCTAAATGAACAAAGATTGGGAAACAAGTAATTTTTTCTTTAACCTTTTCCCTTTAAGTATGTGAATAAAAGCTGCCATGGAAAATAGTTAATATTTGTAGTTTAAACTTCTAAAGTAAATTTATTCTATAATATGTGGTGCTAATTGGTTGTCAAGCTGATTAGATCCTGAAAACTCTGTTTTTGTCTTGGACTAAGTCTGAAAAAAATTTACTGAGAAATCTTATGACACATTTGAATTTATTTTGCAACACTAATCTCTAAATAGCAGCCACTTCCCCCCATGTACATGTTTTCCTTTTCAAAATCAATACCTGACTGTTGTTTTCCAGTGCATGCACAGTTTTCTACAAAATTTGCATTAACAAAATATACTGCTTTGGACAAAATCTTGTTTCTGATGTTATGATTTTAGTAGAGTGTCCATATCCTTTTTCTTTCAGACGCTCAGCTATGTGCTTTTGTCTATGAAAGCATTCACGTGTGTCCTGATGACAGACTTGAAAATTTAAAGAATCTCTTCTGCAGAAAGAGATAGTGTGGCTACTGCTTCAATGGATGAGTTGACGTGTCAGTTCTTGATTCTGCCATTCACTTTGTTAAAGGCTTGAGACTGATCCAAGGGGCTCACATAAGAAATGAGGGGCACAGCCTTGTCCTAGACTAAGGATAGGATGCAATTTACTGTAAGTTCTCCCTAAAAAGCTCTTCAGTGAATTACACAAAGACAGATGATTGTCCTATTGCCATTCCCAGCAGATGCGTATTTTTTCATAGCAAAAATTTCAAAGCCCTGAAAAGTTATTGTCACATGTGGTGGGGACCCGTAGAGTTGGCTCATGGGCTTGGTCACATCCCCCTGTTTGGGGCAGAATGGCTTTTCTTGTTGGGAAAAACAGGCTTGCTGGGAGTGCCTGTTTTGTTGAGTATTGGGAAAACAGATTGGGTAGCTGTCAGCTGGATGTTTTTTCACAGGCTCATAGTTCATTCTTCAAAGAAAACAAAACAAAAACCCCAACTAACCAACCAAAAAAGAAAAAAGAGAAACCAAATAGCTAATCCAAAGCTAGGGATGCCTAGGTACCTTGTGAAATCCACATTACCAAATACGCTAATGACACAGTGACTGCTTTAGCTATGGACTGCTCTTTATTTCTATTCATGTCTTACTGCTTCTTAGCAATTAAGTATTTTGTTTCCAAGGTTCAGAGCCCAGCCTCACAGACCAGAGGTGAAGTTTCTGTCTAGATTAAAAAGGTTTTTACTGTGAGTGGCCATCAAGTACTGGAACACTATAAATGGACACTTACAGCTTATTAAACTGGAAACAACTCCACCGATGCACGCCATCCCATTTGGCATTTTATGCAGCTGAGATGGAGGATGAGGGCATAAAGGTGTGATAATAATGAAAGCAGCGGAGGTAGGGAAGTGGTGATGATGAAATGTTTGCACTAGTAATTGTTTTATGAAGACAACAAAATGAAAAGGAGGGGGAAGGAAAGAAAAATTAGTGTAATGGGTGGTGTATTTATGAACTGAAGCCTTCTTTCCACAAAATGAGAGGGGAAAAGGGTCTTTTAGCCAAAGGAGGTCATTCCATGCAAACCTCTAAAGGAAAGAGGATTTTGTAATGATAAAAGGAGGGGAGAGTACGCTTCTTACACTTTAATGATTTCTTTGCTGCTCACAGATAGGAACTGGAACTCTACACTATTAGCCACAAATGGCATTTTGAAATGACTTTTTTTTTTTTGGGCAAACCCAAAAGACATTGCTAAGATTTACATTTTCAAATATATGCTGACCTTTTTTTCCTCTTTCTTTTAGTTCATTTGTCATCAGTATGTAATTGAATCAATATATTTCCTGATCAACCCAAAGATTGAATAAGGTCATGGGAAGCCATGTGTGGACATTAAAAATCATTATTTTACTCAAAATGAGCAGAGATGGCATAGACCATTCAGAGTTCCAAATGAAATTCTATTAGATTCTATTACACTTTTACAATTATAGAGACGTTCCAATATTACAAGGGGAAATGAAGTCATAATAAAAAAGCCCAGAGGTGTATTACAAAGAAATGGGCATACTATTTTTCTAGTTAAAAACTTGATGAAAGGAGCTCTGCTACTTTTCAGTTGCTGAGATGTGACCTTGTTCTTAAAAAAAAAAAAAAAAAGTACCAGAGGCCAGCTTCCTTCTTACCCTTTCTATTTCTTGTTTCACAGCATGTTTCTAAGGAGGACAGGATATTTAAGCTGGTTTTTATTTTAAAAATATTTAGAGAAAGATGCACAGTAATAGTTTGATATATTTACACATGTATCATTTTAGTATGTATCTCTGGAAAAGTAGTTTTAGGGAGCTGCTTGCCTCTTTGTAGAAGTTGAAAAGATATGAGCTTTTGGCATGTAAGAGACACAAATTTGATCATAATATATGCCGTCCCTAACTGTTCCTCTTTACTTCATCCCCCAACCCTGATTAAAATGTTTGATCAAACTACAATTCTTGGATCTGAGGTGAACTTCTTTTGATTAGAATATTTTTGGGAAGCCCAGAATCAGTGTCTGTAACAGGATCCATTGCTACACTTAGGAACACAAAGCAGTGCGTTCAGCTGCAGCTAAAGATGAGGTTACTATAGAGTTTTAAAGGCACAGTTATTATCTGACCAAGGGTTGTCTCATCTTGGCATTGCATGGAGAAGAGTGCAAGAAACCAGTTTGTGTTGCAGTTTTCATTCTGTTCCAGACCTGCAGGAATGGGGATGGATTTGATTGTAGCTTTTTTCCAAGAATCAAACGCACTGTTTGCATTAGTTTTATATTTAAATGTTAGCTTAGATGTCTGTGAACTGTTTCTCTATTGCTGCCTCCAAAGAAATAAGGCAAAGTATTGAGACTGTTCAGAGGTAAGTTAAATGAAAAATGAAGCAATGAAATATTGTCTGAGATACACACGAAACAGAGATAAATGGTATGTTTATTCTGATCTATCTACAAAACAAAAAATTACTAATACTAAGGAAAAACTGAGAAATGACAATATAGCAATATCATAGGCCAAGCATAAAGTTTGAATCCTACTCCTCATGGAAGGTGTCTGGACATCCGCTGACAAAATTAGGGTTGTACTGGGAAATATTATTTGTATGTGTAGGTGTGTATACACACAGGATTCTAGACTGGAACAGGCTGCAAAGGTTTCCATGGGGGCACGAGGAAGAGAACAGAGTCTTCTACAGAACTATAAGTCAGATGGTAACTTCAAAGGGAACTATTAAACTCTACAATAATGCCTATTACCCATCAGAATAAATTTTAGTCATTTTCAGAAGTGAACACTTCAGAGATCACCAAGTGGAGCAAGTGAAAGGGTGGGATAAGAAACATATCTTCTTTCCAAGGTCTGGGACACTAGCAGAACTGTTCTGAAAGAATTCATAGTAATTAGGTCACCGCTTGTCTCCTTTCTGCATGGTTACAGGCAGAAGCTGTGATTCAAGACAGAAAGAAGTACTTGAAGAGCCCCCTGGTAATGTCAATAAACATTAGCATGTTAATCTTCCCTAATGTTTCCAATGCTACCTTTTACAGCATTCCCCTGGTACCCAAGCTTGCTTCGTCAATTTATGTGGTCATCTAGGGACTCTCCTGGTACTTTGAGCATTACTACAGCCTTGCTACAGTTTACACAGACATGGCAGCAAACCATGGCCACATTTCCAAAGGCAACTGAGTTGTGCTACTGGATGGATGCTTTCTGAGCACATTTATGATTTGGCATTTATTTTTAATTGCTACAAAAATGGAGTGAATTCCTAATTTCAGGATATAGATCACAGGTTTACCCTTGTCTCTCTTTGAAGCTAGAAAACTCTATTTAAATGTGCAGTGGAAGATAAGCTCTCCAATGTGTTTCATTGGTGCCATTAGTTTTGTTTTTTTTTTTTCAGGCATTTGTTATGAATGTTTAAGAGTAAATATCCTCTGGCTGCTCTAACTGACTTCCCGGTGGCTGTTGTTTTGGTTTTGCTTCTTGATAGCCACCATGCATCTGCCATTTTGACCTCATAAACTGCAAATCTGCTGTTCTTTGTGTTTTTCTGATCAATGATGGTCCTTTTGTCACCTGGGCAAGAGACTTCCTAACAACTCGGTGTCTTTTGGCACCTCCTCGGGACTTAGACAACTTCACAACTTTCAATCGAATAGTTGCAGGATATGTATGTAGTATGAGTGGCTATTGCAAATTAATACAAATACGGATTAGTTTGCTTCTCTCATGGAAGTGGTTTGCAATGGTAGTCCTGATAATGTATGTTCATTTTTCTTCTGAAAGCATCTTGCTTGGTAAATGCATTTTGAACTGGCTTTGGCTGCATATACCTCATGAAGTCCTGTGCTGAGCCTGTACTAACCCCTGTCAGAAGGGCGTCTCAATTAATGCAATGAGGAGGAATGAAGTGTGCAGTCCCTACTAAATTAGGCTGAAGTCACCTCCAAAGCAAGAGACTGATGTTGAATCTTGAGCTTGGGTTTCTACATGCTACCTCAAAGTTGAGCAGTGAGGGTTGTTTTAAGCCTGTTCTGTAATGAAAATGTATGCAAGTGTCATAGCAACTTTTAAATGGGTAAGTAATAATTGATGAAATAGTCAATTGCTAGAATGACCTCCCCAAACCCTCCCAGCAGTTATTGAGACATTGAAGTGACAGAGATGGGATCAAGCTGGCAAATGAGAATGTGCAATGTCTTCACTGAATGATTTCCAGTCTAAGCAACCATTTTGAGCCCAGTATATTGTACAATAGGTTTGAAAGCAAATGCCTGGTAAAAAATTGCATTTAAATGCTATGACTCTTTAGGGGGGATTATTTTACCTGAAAATATTTATAGTTTTGCTATTATTCATACCCTCTCTTGTTCCTCTGTCAATGTGTTCTTTCAATATGGATACAATGGTGAAAACAATAGGAAAAATAAGAGAAATAATGTTTGCAAAACTAGTTTTATCGTGCTGGTTTCAAAAAGGTTTTTAATTTTAAAACTTGCAAAGTACTTTTTTATTTTTCTCTGAGCCAAAGGCTTTGTCCATCTCTATTTAATAGTCTTCACTTTTTGCAAATGTTAACTACAATAGTTCATTTTGGCAATCACCCTGCATTTTACATAGTTTCACAGAAGCCAGCTGGTTTGAAGGGCAAATTTTACTTTCCTATCTTCTACTGTGTAGTGCTTGCCCTCCTTCATGAGGAGAGCTATTCGAGACTGACCTCAAATGATTTGTTGAAAGCCAGAAAAGGAGTCGGTGTTAGAGTGAAGGAATTTTGGCTTCTGATCCAGAGTTCAAATGACTAAACCATACATCTGATAGAACGAAACTTAAACCTGTGACACTGCATACAGTACAGCACATTTAAAATGCATTTACTTCCCCACCCCAGGAGCTTCAATAGCTTGAAAATAACTTTTAAAAATAAATTGTTTATTGAAAGATTAAGAGCATTTTATTGACTTTGCCGTTATGGCCAATTTCAGTGCATTTTTGTGACAGTATCTAGCCACAGATAGTCTCTTTCCTACGTGTGATGGTTTTATTATGTGAAAGAAGTCTACCTACTGTTTATCCTTCCCTTGCTTTCAGACTCACAGTCTCCCACCTTCCCCCAATGCTTTGTATGGCAAATGATCTCCCCGTCTCAATTCAAATCCCTTCTTAAGAGATGACTTCTTTGCAGATTTCCTATAATGATTCCCCCAAGATATCCATGCTGATTTGAAGACAGGACTTTCATCTATTGTAGCACGTATGGCTGATGACACAATTTCTGAACCTAATACTGCTGTGTTCAGAACAGTTTTGAAAAAATCTTTAAGAAAAAAAAATCAAACACTTTTTTCCTTTTGCTTGTCTTTTTTTCACTGTGCCTCTGTAACAAAAAAGCTTATTTTAAAAGCAAGGTAAATGAACAGATCAACTTTTAAATATGCAGAATAAATGATAATTAGTTCACAAATATTCTAAATATGAGCCCCTTTCTTTATTAAAATCTTTTAGTGCCCTCCACACCCAAGTGTGTGTAGAATTGCAATATAATCAAATGCCTCCATAAACCTTGGCACTTTACTGACTCTTGCAGCCCTCTTGAACTTTCCTTTCCTGCTTTTGCAGCACAGATCCCTCTAAGTCAGGGAGTGAGCATGGAGCTGGGCTGCTTTTGCAGCCAGTGTCTACATCACAAAGAGGGGGGAGTCTGTCCTTGCTGGGAGGTTCCTGACTCGGGAGTTTGCTTTTGCCCAGGTTTTTAAAGCCAGGGTTGAGTAGCCTGGAGTAAGGTGCCAGTTCTACCTTCTCAGCTGAGCCTTTGCCAAACATTAAATTAAAACATTCCTTTCTTTCTTTTTACTTAGCTGATTAATTTCTTCTTTCTCTGCTCTACTGACTTATCACAGATGGATATTTTTTTTTTGTGTGTGAACTAATATGGGCTACTCCCTTTTTTTGGCGGCATGGATGAACAATAAATTGTGAAAATAAGGTGGTGGATTTTTTAGTAGTTACACATATGGCTATATTGAACAGTTTTCTAAAGCACCTGTATGCTGCTTATTTCCACAAATGCGACAACTAGTTGACCTTTGGTCTGTTCTGGTATGGGATTTTCTATATTCAAGGTGCTTTCTGGTAGTGTGTTGCCTGAAATCACAGAAAATGAGGCTAGGGCAAAACCCCCTGCAAATATTTTTATTCTGTTAGTTTCCAACCTGAATAATTTTTTGTTTTTTAATATTCTTTATGTTAGGGGAAAAAACTTGACCAATAATATTAGTGATGCAAATGGCATCTTCTCCTAATAATAAAATTGCCCAATAAACTCCAAAGAGTTCTGCAAAATGGCATGTTATTGCATGTGGGTTTGTTACATATGACCACTGTGCATGTATGGAGAAGCAAGCACACAGAAATACAGACTTTGTGTAACTGTGGTAATTTTTAATCGTAAGCCTAAAATGCTTACACTACCTGTCCACTCTTGTTGAATTTTGGACTCATGCCTGTTCTATGACTTCTGTTTGGAATAATGTGCAAAGGAGGAAGAGTCATGGCTTTTCAATTCCAATCCAAGAAAAGTTAGCTTTGGCAGGTGGTCTGAAAACATGCAAACAAAAATACTCTTAAAAAAAAATAATCTCCCCTGCCCCCAATTTGTTTTGGATCCTTTGAACTGGAACCTCTGAGATAATAGGTGTATCATGGATATAGATCTGTAATCCATGACCTTATTACAAGTGATAAATTTATATTTCCAAACCTAATTGCCTCACTAATGCGCACCCACACCTGTCCTAACTTACTTTGGCCATTTTTCAAACTGCTGGTGAAAGCAGCTGATCACAATTCTCTGCTGAAACAAAGCTGCATCTAGTGGGCAGAGTGAAAAATAATATCCTACCCACACAAACGTAAAAAGTGCTATACAAAATGTAGACAGAACTGGTTTGGAAGAAAAGTTGTTTAACCTTAAGCTTTGAACAGAAAGCTGTTTAACTTCCAGGCTTCACAGGTGTAGCACCTTGAAGCTAATGGACCGGGACCAGTATTAATGAGCGAAGAGTCTGGTCACTTGTGTCAAAATACCCAGGACCTCTTTTCTCTTGTGTGATGGTTTCATTACATGACGACTCTAGTGCTTCACATCCTTCTCTCAAGCTACGGATCCATTAGGCTACAGCCTCTCTGATTCCTACCTAGGACTTACTCAGACAAGCTCATGTTATAAGTCAGCAGGAACCTGAACAAGTAAAATTTGAAACAATATATGTTCCTCTGTCATTTAGCAAAGCATGTCTCTGCAGGATTTGATCCTGTTAGATTTCCTGAGTAAAGCTGAATTAAATCACCATGTAGCCTTTGTGTAACCTTTTGGTGATGCAGCAGGTTTCACAGTAGTCATATCTCTAGGTTTCTTTTTTGATATGGTGGGCTGTAATATTGTGGTTGAAAGAAACAAATACTTTCCTCACTGCTTCTCCCCTGGATTGTAGTCCAGAAATCCAAAATACATTTCAGTTCATTTGCATGTGATCTATATAGCTCATCATATATGCAAAGTTCCAGCTTACTATGATCATCTTAACTTTGTAAACCAAGTAGTAATCCTGCTTCACAGTGTTTTCTCCAATGCTCTTTATTCTCCTAAGAACTAAGTGTCTAGTATGCATAGTGGTCCCAGTGCACATGGTGTTTAGGACAAAGTGATAAATGGGAATATATTGATTAGGAAAATCACTTAGCTCTCATTTCACAAATGTCACTGAATTAAGAGATCACTCTCACGTGAAGCAGGATTGCCTAGTTTGAATACTTTTAGGATTCTTCCATCTTCTATTTCAGAAATTAGCTGACTATTTCTAATAATAAAGCAAGGTAGTATCTCTTCAGTGTCTTCAAACATCCTTCCCAAAAATAAACATGTGTCACACTTAAAAAAAAAACCAGCAAAACAAAAAAAACGACCCCACCCAAGCCACCCTATGTAATAATTCAACCTAATGCTGCAGTCCTCAAAAACTGAAAAATCCTTGAAAATCACAGCAGATATGGTTGAAAATAAAGTAAATGAAGGGTCACAATGGAGAGGGATAGGGAATCGAATGAGAATTTCTGTAAAGAAAGTTAGTATGCTTCCAGAGACATACAATGGGCCATTTTAAAAGCTGACATTGAGAGAGCAAGATATGGAAAATCAGAGCAAGACAGTTAGAATCCTGTGTGTAAAAGCCACAGGTGATTCTTAATAGGCAGTAAATTAGCTGAAGGATAGAGTACTTATTTTTGTGGCAATAGCAATGCTTTCATTTTCCAGCAAGTTTTTAACTGAAAAGTAATGCAAAGAATAGGAGGATAATTGTAAATTAGGAGCCAAATTATGCTGGGGACAATTGAATAAGTTCTGACTTTTCTTACTGACAGACATGTATATTAATAGTTGGCACTTATTGAACCAAATATGAATATTCATCTTCATTTATATTTCAAGGCCTTTCATTCCTCAAGGACCCACAGTGCTTTTGACCAATTTTCATCCACATTACTAAAATGACAGCTTTCACTCCTGGGCCCTGACAGAGGTCTGCAGAATTCATTGGAGGTCCTGGGAGGAGGGAACCAGCTCCCGCTCCCAGCTGTCCACAAACACTCATTAAGAGAGGCAAATATCCAGCAGAATCTCTGTGAGAATTTTTAATCACGCAAAGGCTCTGCTAATTAGGTAGCTGATGGGGCATAGAGAGCACAAGGACGAATTCTTTAAACAAAGGACTAGAAACTTTAAGAGCTTTAATTACTTGGGCACAGAGTTCATTTCAGAACTTGGGAGCAAATTATTCTAATAACAATAAGACCAAGTAGCAGGCCATATTAGTGAGAATTGTGTAGAGAAGTTCAATTTTCTTGGGCTGTCACAACCATGATTGGAGCATATTGGAAACTGAGGGAATTGTAAAGGTATTAATAATAAACTTTATTGTGAAACGGATTTGATGCAGAAGATTTCCTATCAATGTGTGTTCTGTTCTTCTTTTCTGTGATTACTGCTTTGCCAGGGAGCATCGCGCTGTGCCCTATACCTCAAAATCCTCATGTAGCTCAAGAGGTGGATACTTTTACACAAATTAAGAACAATGGCTATTTTCAAAACAAAATCCTTCCTTTCATTTAGTGCAACAGACTGTCTCCAAAACCTAAAAGCCAGAAATATGTTGCTTTATTGTTGGCTAGAAGAAAATCTATTTTGCTGGCTGAAAATTATGGGTTTGTTTTTTGCTCGCTTTCTAAGTGCGTAAATAGTATGGCTGTGTTGTATGGTTTCTCCCGTGACACAAAGTAGGCTAGAACTGTTTCCAGGACCCCTTTCTCCTAGTTGGAATAAGGAATTGACAGAAATTGCTAAGGAAATCAGGAAAAAATAGAGAGCCTGAAGGATTCAAATTAGGAACCTGTGCTCTCCTACCCACCAAAAGAATACAGAAAGTATACAGCTCTCTTTCTCCTGGAAAGCGGAAAACAGCTGATGTGCTACTCTTGTTATCAGAGCTGAGAAATCTTAGCAAACTTGACTGTAATTGAGCAGGAGGGACACATCCTGCCTGTGTGCTGGATGAAAAGCTGATTTCCTTTGGGTAGAAACTGGGGTGACCAGGCATGAAAGGAAAGAAGACATCTGATGTTTGCTGCAAAAGATTTGCTGGTCTCAGTTATCTACATGGTTAGAGTTGGGGGAACCACTGTGTGGTACACCCGCTGCATATTGTAAGTCTTCTGTGAAGATGTACATTGACATTTCTTTCCTTTTTTTAGGAAGGACTGTAACTTGTCTGGAGCTCAGTTTCTGACAAGGAGAAACCTGGTAGCTTTTACCATGTGTTTAAAGAAAATTAGGTTCTAAGCAAGTGCTTGTTTTTTCAGCAGTTTTGGTTCAAACCACTTAGAGTGATTACTCATATGTTAAATCTTAATTAAAACGTTAGTATTTGAGAACAAAGTGTTAATTTTATAGCCAAAGGACTCTACTCACTGCCAGTGGGGAGATGGGCTTGAACGTGTAAGGAGTTCCAGGTATGTGCAAAGGGACAGGTGAAAATGTAATGTGTGGTAGTTGAAGGTTGACTAGGCTCAGTGGTCAAGTGGTGGACTGGTGTTCAGAGCTGCAGAAAGAAATAAAGATGTATCTTCTCAGAGAACTGTTCAGACGTAAAGCTTCAAAATTAATCTTGGAACTCAAATCTGATTGCGTTCATATTGCATTTACTGCAAGTTTTATCCACTGCAGAGGAAAAGCCTTGCTAAAGAGAAAATGCTGCAGTCTGCGGTTGCGGACAAGCATTCATTTTGTGTGGACTTTCCCCATGTGAATAAACAGAGGTTTGAGTGCAATAAACATAGATGGGTCCCTCCATTATGAAGTCACTCTGCCCACTGTGGTCCCCCAGCCATTTGTGAGAGCAGCTAGAGTAACAAAATATAGTACTGACAGAAGAGCTTTTTCATCACTGTTGCTCTTTGGTTTTGTTTTAATTCCCAGGAAGCAGGCTAAGCTGACATGCAGGAATAATTCTGTCACCTCAGTTCCTAATATTTCTGACAGCAGTTACAATAGAATAAACAAATAGGCGAGGGAGAAAATGTGAACAGAAGACAGGGAGAGACCCATATAGTATCTCCTTTTAAAACAATTCCTCTTGTGATTTTGAAAAGCACTTAAGTTTTAGGTACGCTGCTGCTGTTCTCTCCTGGATCCTTTGGGGGAGTGGGAATAACTGTACTTTGATGCTCACTTTGTGTGCTGCTCTGTTTTTCTGGCTTTTGCTCTTATCTACTTGCAAGTCTGGTCTTGGACACGTAGCACACAACAGTACTCTCCCCAGTTCGATCACACTGCATTGATTTAGAAAAAAAAAAAAAAAAAAAGCTTTATGGCACATAACTTTTAAGCATCCATGATTTAGCATTTCTGCGGAGCTTAAAGCCTAGAATCCAGAAACCTAGCTGAAAGTAAGGTATTTCTTTTTGCATAAAAATGTATGCTATATACTTTTAAAACTCACTATGGTTATAAACATTACTTTCAATATCTTAATCTCAAAAAGTGATACAGGACAAATATTGCATGCTTTTGTGCTTGTTTGTTGTTGTGCCAAAGGTGCGTGGCCATGCTGTGCTAGTTTAGCTGTTATGAAATAAAGTTCCAATTTTTCAGCAGTTCAGTACATCAGACCTTATAATTTATTTTCTTTATACATGTAAACTGGGTCTTTTCTTCTTTCTGCCTTTGTTTAATACAGGTATTAGTTGCCCATTTTGTAAGTGTATTCTGAAGCTATGTTCTTTCAACATGTACTGAGATCCTTAGCAGAAAGAAAATGTGTAAGACAGGAAGGCACACAAAGAAGTGGTTTATCAGCACTGCACTGAAGTTTTAAGTGGATCCATTTTAGACAGATTGTCAATATCAAGATATCAAAATATGAATATTTTGCTCAAAAAGGTAGCTGTCCCTGCACATTTGTCAACTGTTATGTTCTGTTTTCTATAGGAAAAAAAATCATTCATCATGTTACGATCACTGTCCAGTGCAAAGCTGATCAAGAGGCATAAGCGTTAATTCATATCTGTCCATAGATGTCAACTCTAAAGGTGCATGTAGTTTGCATAAAAAATAAAAAAAAATATTCAAATAGATGAATACAAGAGTTTTTAGGACTGTGCTCATGTAATTTTGAGGGAATTTACCCTGAAATGGGAATGTGAAGGAGCTAGACTTTAGAATTGCTACATGATGGGGAAAATAATCTTGCAACTGCAGAAACTGCAAATGGCTCTTGAGTGTGGTCTCTTAACTGGAAAGGGAAATAGAGGAGAGAGATACTTCTGATATTTCAATGTATTTTTCTGGGTTTATGTCAAGAGCAGCTTTGTGAAACTTTCTTGATGCAAAAATGCTGGAATTTCTAATGCAGAAATGAGCTGCTTTCATATTCATATCCTTACTAAAACAAAAAAGTCTCTCCTCTCTAACAGTTACGAGTTAGATTCTCTGCAGGAAAAAAATGTAGAAATTATTAATATCAACCAAATAATTGTTTAATAACAACACTGGCAGAGATCAGCAGGTCTGTATGAGTAAGGCAGACCTAATAGATCCCATACCGATTACATGGTCAAGATGCTGATTGAGAAGAACTTTCACCCCAGCTGATGGGCTAGTCCTATTCTTCTCCTCAGTAGGATTTCCCTCTCCCCATTTGGAGCTATGACTGGGCCTTTGACAAATGCTCAATTTGGAGTACTCAGGCTTAAAATGGAGACTTTTAAAAATCTTTAATTGGGGCTAAGCGCTAGTTCCTCATGCAGTCCATTGTTTTGAACAAGGAAGCAGGACTAAGGAGTTAACTGCTTCCAATTGTAAGTACATCAGTGGCAGGCACATTACAAAGCTCTATACAATCCTGTAGAGTAAATGGTGGACAGCTCATCACAATTAGGCATGGTTATAATGAAGAGCCAGAGGAGAGAAAAGAGGGCATGGGGAAAATCAGACCTTTTACAAATGTTTTATATGAAGAGATATTATAGCTAAAAGGGGTAGTTAATTAGTTTAAAGAATAGGTGGTAATGCCTTCTCTTTGCAGAAAAAGAAAACTTTGAAAGCATGGAAAATGGGTGAATTTCTAGCTGCTGATCTGGAAAAGGAGAAAACAATTCAAAGCAATACTGTACGTGGGTGTTTCTCAAAAGAGACTGTGGTGGGAAGTGTGTGATCTGAGTAATTTACTCTTAGCAGAGACAGTTGGCACTTTTGTGTTTAATAGAGACCCGGCATGTAGCCTTGTTTTCACTGGAATGCATCTGTTTTAATACAGGTGTTTATCAAAGACATAGATGCTCCTCAGCTTTGCATACCTCTTAGGAAGGTGAGAACCCATTGACTTGTACTGAGGAGGTTGCACAGAGGAGCAAGGTTACAGTGAGGTTTGCTCTCTAGTGTTTTTTCAGTGTGCTGGCAAGACAGTCACCTGTAGAAACATGCATTCTGAAATATGTTATTTGGAGAAGAAATGAAGAATAGCAATAATCTCTATTGAGTTATCGAACAGCAGCATGTGTAATCTAAAGCATTGTGGTGTATATGATAGAGCCTGTGGGATGCTACCTGGAGTTCAAGCTCTTCTAGCATCAGCGAATTTTGCAAGTAGCTCTTCCTACCACAACTCCCATTATGTGTGTCTTGGATAAGAGGGATCTGTGTGTCGGTAATAGAAACACACTCCGCATAGACTCTGTTCTTCAGGTATTTGTATACTGCAGCCATTTCCCACCCAAGTCAGTTGAGTTTCATGCCACTGGGATGAACAACTTCTACAGCTGGCTTGGGTATTTCTGTGTGATGCCTCAGCTGTTTCTGAGAATTGCAGAGTAGATGCAACCTTTATTTTGCAGTCTGGGATTTTGGAACTACAGTATTCAGTGCCTGTGAGAACTATGGAAACAGCATTGTTGGTTAGTTCTGTCTGTCCCTGTCACACGGCACAAAATAGATTATGTTACAGTATGGGATAAGATTATTATTTCTCAGCTGTTACTGCATATAGCAGTATGCATAGAGTGTTTTGTGCTCACAAAGAGGAAACACATTCGTAGTAAGAGCTTGATTCTCTCTTGGTAAGTGTGTGGCTGTTAATGGGTGACTGTTAGTGGACTGCTTCAGTCTCCTTTGTCCCAGGGAAAGAAAAATGGCATGTACGGATGTAAGGAGATTAGTATTGCAGGTGTGTTTAATCTGCCTCCTGGCTCACCTGAGTTCTATCAGTACCCAGGTAACCTTGCTTTTGCAAGTTGTCTACTTTCACCATCTCCCTCAGTCTTCAAGGGTAAATAATATTCAATTACATATTCCATGAGTTGTGATATTGTATCAACAACCCATAGTTTCTGTTGTGCTTTTTGTGGTTAAAGCTGGTATATATATAAAACAGAATTTAAAAAAAACTTGGTATTAGTCTAGCTTTACTGCTATTGGCATCAGTGGTAAGATTTGTGAGGGGAACAAAGTTAGGCCTGTTAATGGCAGTTGCAAAAACCTTCACTGCGAAATATTTTATTCTTTTGATTCACTGTGCATATTTGCTTGTCCTGGCTTCATAGACAATGTTACAGCAAAAATATTATCTTCCAGCATTGTTCTCTTGCAGACCTAAAATCAACATTTTGGATGAAGCCCCTTTTCTTTAAATCCCCTCTGATAAGGTCTGCTTTAGCATTTGAATGTGTGCAAATAAAATGGATTCATATCCCCAGTTAAATTTGTCTTGTATGTGAACAAACGGTAGAATTAGAAATTTAAGGGACAAAACCTCCATCAGTGGCTTTATCAGGAGTTTTGTGAATATAAGTTATTTAAAAACTACACTTTATTTGTACAAATGGATGTAGAAGGGAAACGAGAACCACAGAAGGCAGGTGTACTGCTGAATGCTCAGGAGTGCAGATGCAGGATTGTGCAATTGTAAGTAGTATACAAATTAGATTCTCCAAACACTTCTTAAATTGTGTTTTGTAGGAGAAAGAGATATATTCATATCATATAATTCAAAAATGAAGTAAGGCAACGTTTGCTTAGGTCTTGCGTTTAGATTTAATGTAGGCTGTGGGATGTCAGAATGCAGGATGCTGCTAGAAGGATAACAGACACTCGATGTTATTCTGAAAGAAGTCTGAGTCCCTAAAATAATATTATACCGAGAAAACATTGGAAGAATGGCCTGTATGAAAATCTGGAAAGAATGAATAGGGTTTTGTACCATATTAATACACACAAAATACTAGGGTAAAATAGGAATTCGGAAGAAAATGTATTTTTCCTCTCGGCCTTCTAAAAGTAAATCATTATTGCTTTCATATCTGTGGTTATGTAGGGACTACAATTTCAATAATTTATTTGGCTTCTCTGCAGAAAGTTATCCTCAAGCTGCAAAAAATCTCTTTAACTCTTGTCTTTAGGTGGGTAGTGTATCCGTACCAGATCAGTCCACTTCTGTCACTTTACAGAAATATCCATCTTAGAACATGAAGACTCTGAACTTCGACAGAAGGAAAGCTCTTTCATAGACTACCCAAGAGCTGGGACAGGGAACTAAACATCTTTAGAAGATTGTTTCTGTGAGATTTTTTTTTTTTAACCGTATGGTTAAGCAGAGAGACAAAGTTGGAGGTGATCCAAACCCGAGAATGTGTAACATAAATTACCAAGGCATATGAAGAAGATATTTGAAAGAGAGAGCAAGAGATAGGAGCCAATAATGAGAATATCTACAGTTTTAAAGGTCGTAGTGACAAGGGAAAGCAGCAATTGAAGGAGGCCAGGCTTATAATACTTCACTGCAGTTTAAGCAAAGTTTCAGTGAGTTCTTCCATTGGTCTGTGAAGTATACATGAGGTATTTTGGAAAGACCCTCAGCCAGTCATCTGGTTGAACCCCAATGCAGAGATGAACAGGTCAGGACACTGCTGCAGAGTCTGCGGGTCGCAGAGTCTCTGCTGAATTCCATCTCAGCTATGGGCAATTGCAATGCAGAAATCTCTCCATTACAAAAGGTTTGCCTCTTCTGGAGGGTTATTTGGTAAGACTGAGTACAGCAGCCTGACCACCTTGGCTCTGTTGCGATGGTTAGTGTGTTCACGTTGTTTGTTGTATCAGACTGTGACCATAAACAAGCTTTTCCATGGGCTGCCATTTACATAAACAGCATAAGCTTCAGTGTCTGAAAATTCTAGCCTTGTTTGCTGGTATTTAAATGCTACCGTTTAGCTAGAAAATGTTCTTTGTGACCAGGTGTTTTTGTTACATTTAAACCTACCAAAATTCCTTTGACTGTAAGATTTATTCATAATTGAAAATTTGTTATTTAATCTAGAGTTTAAATGTAGTTACATATGCCAACTTAATGCCACAAAATAGCCTAAGAATATTCTTAAGCAGTATGTCAGGTAAATTTTATTGCAGGTCCATTAGTATTACCATTAAGCAGCTGACTAAAGGTCATAATGAATACTTACTATTTTATATCACCCAGGAGGTACTAAGCGCAGCTGGAGTCTATTTCACTACTTGAACGCATATAATACCCGACAAATTGTCGATCAGTGGATATGTCCATCTTATCAAAGTACTTTCTCTGCCCAAGTACATAGCAATTTTTCTAGTGTTCATTGCATAATAGACTGTGGGATTTTTAAAAAAGAAAAGTTCTTACTGAATGGCTAGTTGTTACAGTTCTATTTTAGGTACTGCATATGATTTTGTGGTTGCACCGATATTTCAGAAACCCAGTCAGGTCTTACATTATTTTTGCTGACAAGTTTAACAAGTGGAAAAACAACTGTTGAGATTTCTGATGATCACTACGATGAAAAATTATTCTGGAGATTTTATCGTATTGATGTTTTGTTGATATTGCTTTTCATACTTTTCCAACCATATATGTCCTCCTACTGATGTCTAGTTCTGCTGGAACAGCAAGAAGATTATGCCCTTATTGCATTTTTTTTTTTTAACAGCTGTTGCAAAATAGCCCCAAATCTTTCACAAATAGTTCTGTGCATTTAGAATGGATTTTTAAATGATAGTTTGTGGAAAAAAAATTACCAAAATAGATTGCTTTATATAATGACTTGAACTTACTTAACTCTTCTTTCTTGTGAGAAGAAAAATACGATCATGTAGAGTTGTGTGACCAAGATGGACTTAGGATCCATTCAGCTGTTATTATCCATCTAACAGGTTCTCTGTAGTCCAACATAATTTCCAATAGGAAAGCACTGACTTTAAAGTAAAAGTACTTGATCTTTTCAAGTACTGGTTTCTACTGTTTCCAGTGGATTTTATGAGTACACACAGCTATGCAGGGTAAGGGGACACCTTCTTGATGAAAAATATTCCACAATTCTCTTGGTCCTATTTCTTTTCACTACAGAAGGTCTATGAAACCTAAGACTACATTCAGTTTCACATTCATTTCAGCAGCAATGACACTGTAAACCTACTAATTTCCTACATGGTTTTTGCAATATGTATTTTGGCACAGACATGCAGCAATGACTGATTTTTGACCTAACATGAACGAAAAATACTTTAATCAAAAATTTTGTGTATTTGAGTAAAAGATTAGCCCTCAGCTATGTTTTGCTTGAGTGTCTTTTGACATTAATGTGTTCAAAAGATAATAATTTACACTCAAATATGTTTATATGAATAAGCAAAAATAGGATCCTCATCTAGAAGTTTATGCTGTAACACCCTTAAGTGAGTGAATTTCTTTCATTTTCCTTTTCTTCCTTAAAACCAAATTTTTTTCTTTTCCTTTCCAGTTGTACCACTTTCCTCTTTAGTCCAATAGCACTAGACAGTCTCTAATTATTAGCAGCAAATTGCAAAGCAAGAAATAATTAAATTTTGATGGAAGACATCTCCTAGTGTTTGTCACTGGGTAATTCAGCAGCCACAGTTCAATGGGACGCGATGTTTCAACATCGCTGCTTTCTACACCTCCTCCTGGTTGAAGCCGGGAATGTAACTGAGGTCACAGAAGAAAAGAGATGCCTCAGAAGTGCCCTAAATCTCATAGTTAATGCCAAAGTATGTGCCTGTCAGGTGGTCAGCATCGCTGGTGGTGGGTAGTAGAGGTACAAGTTGAAATGTTACCTTCCCATAAAGGGACAAAATAGGTGTGTCTTAGACTTAAATCTCACTTCCTTGGCAGGATACTCTAAACTGGAATACCTTAATCGGGGGGAATGCAATGGACATTGAAAAATGCAGGCAGAAAAATGGGAATGAAAATTGAGTGGTGTTTTAGGAGTGCCAGAGGCTGAAAAAAACAGAATTTCTGTCCTGTATCTCAGAGAGAAATAGAAGCCACACTTGTAATAAATGACTTCTATGCTATATACACACTTTTATATAAATTGATCTCTCTATAAAGTTCTTACAAACTAAAAGTAATGAAGTATAAAAATTGAAAAGGGAAGTGAAGACATGAGGGATCCTGCTGACAGGATCAAGGACAATGAGTTTTCTAGTGTGTTTAAGGGGGGAAAAAAAAAAAAATCCCCAAACTACCCACAAACCCAAGGAATTGTATAAATAGTTTACTAGATGGAAACTTCCAAATTCTTAATACTGCAGAAAAAACCCAGATGTGATTAAATAAATACTTATGCTGCATTTGGAAGGAAACATGGTATTGTGTCCAAATACCTATCAGCTCAATTAGAGAAGGTCTTTTAAAGATAAAAAGAATTTGCTGGTCAACCTGTTTTTTTTTATTAAAACGTGATTTTGTGCATATTTTAAAACACAAGCGATAATATTGTGCTTGTGTTCAGCACCACAAGCAGAATGGTTTTGATCTGTATATATTAGTCAGCTTGCTATTGATTGCAAGTAAACCAGTGGAAAAGCTGATAGTGAATTCAACAAAGAATTAGAGAAAGGGAGCCTAGTTAATGGCTGTCAACATAGTTTTATGAAGAAAAGACCTTGTCAAAAAAGCTTTTGTATTTCTCATGTGATTACAAGTCTATTGAATATACTGTGTAGACACAGAGTGGTCAGGCTTCAAAAAAACTTTCGATGCCGTGTTTGAATTAAGAGGAACACTAGCACTTCACGTTCTCACTGCAATATATAACAAACAAATTGAAAATAGCCTCACTGGAAGATGCCAAAGAGTTGGTTTTGGTGAAGAGACCTGCTGCGTAGGACATTACCAATGACATTCTGCCAGGAATTGTTCTGGCAGCATTTGGCATCATCTTCAGTGACTGGACACCGTGACACAACAGCATGGCCAAGAATATTTTTGGACAAAGATTGGTAGCAAATCATGGGGGAGGGCATCCTCGGGTTTTTATCACTTTACAGCCAGGGAAATGTGCTCAGAAAGGGCAGTGAGGTCCATGAATGTTCCAATGGCAGCAGTGGGCTGGGAAGTGGTTTCTACCTCCTAGAGCTGAGTAACTGTTTCCCAATCAATAGTTCGCCAACTGTTCTATTAGAGATCCTCCGTATTATCTGTGGAGGTATCCTGTATTTGACATGATCTTTCATGTTTCTTTAGCTCAGTATTACAGGCAGAATGTTGTGAAGCAGAAACTAAGGTACACAAGCAATTTTTTAGAAAAGAAGTACGTACAGAAGCATTTATTGGAGTAACAACTCCTGTGTCCTGGAGATGCTACTGGTATCACAGAGCTTTTCTGTATGACTTTGAGCTGTTTTTAACATCCTGGAAGGTGCAGTGCTGGTGAGGGAGAAAGAGAGTAGGTTCTGACCTCTACTCTGGAGGTGGATTTCTTCTGGGACATTGTAGAAATCATACTCCATGTATTGGTTTCTATTTGTAAAGCGGGGTCAATGTCTCTACCCACTCCTGGAGGGCAGTTCGAAGTTGAACATGTTAGCGACAGCATAAGAATGCTACGGCAGCGAGCACCTTGGGGAAATCTGTTGAGTAAATGAGACAAATGTGTTATGTAGGGGGATATAAATGCATCTGCTAAGTGGAACCTCTTCTTCACAAATGTTGCAGATAAATACCAGCTAGTCTACCTGAAACCTGACTGCAAGTTTGTTTTAAAGATATTTTTAAATGCTTGAGACTTAATTCTGAGTGTTGGCATTTGTGTATTCGTAGAAATGCTTCATTTAAACATTGGATATCCATTTACATTCAAGAATGTATCACTCCTTTATTAAATATGTACTCCAAAGTCCTAACATACTGCCTCCAAGTAGCAGTTCTACATTCATGTATACTTTATCCTTTCTAAAACATTTAGTTCTGTGTAAAACATTTAAGTCCCTTGCTATCTGTAAGTACTGTGGTAGCCATGGGCATGGCCAGAAAAGACAAAGATTAGCTATTTATTAACTTGTTAATTAATGCTTTAAAGCTCAGCAAGTCATTTAAAGTGACATAAATACAAAGACATCTTTATAGAAAAATGTGTTTAGACTAAACATAGTTTTCTGAAAGACAGTGAGCCTACATATTTTGGAAAACCAGAATAATACTCAAACTGGTCAAAATAAAGTATGTATTCTAAAATTTGTTTACTGGTAAAAATTCTAATATTAGTTTCTTGCTTTTAGGTAGCCAGAATCTTCTTATTAACGTTTTCCCTGAATTCTTTGCAAGGTGTATTAGCTGAGTTATTTGATAGCTAACTGACAATAATTAACCTATTATGATGATTAATGCTTATTCAGGACATTTAATTTGCATGCTATAAGCACAGTGGGACAGCTAATTTGAAATTATGCCAAATGCAGTATTTAGTTTTCATATACAACATTTGTTTGGCTTTCCAAATGTAAAATAATTGACAAGAACAATCATAACTTGCTGACCTAACATCCACAGCTTTCATTTTTCCTTTTAACAACAATTATGTGTTACTTAGTGAACCAATTAACAAGGTAAACTTTAGTTGCATTTAAAAGCGTGTAAGGCTAAGGAAGAATTTCTAAGTTGTAGTTAATGGAATGTCAACCAAGATGCATAGTCTGTCATTTTTGCCCAGGTGAAAACCATCTGTCCTAGACAGATAGCATTTCTCCAACTTTTCATGAGGAAGAAGGGTATGTGGTCATTTTCATGTTCCTGTGGATCTTGCATCTTGTTCAGCATATTTGCTGCTTCTGACCACCCAGGCTCCTTGACTGGGATAGGAGAGCACATTTTAAAATGGCATGCTTCTCACCAAAGACTTCAGTGTCCCTGGTTTTGAAACTGAAGTCTCCTTAAGTGTGCTCCAGAAGAATATCTCAATAGGGGAAATGTGTAGGGGAAAGAAAATGTCTGATGTGTCTGTAGAGCAATCTGATGCCTTTGGAATTAAAGGGAAATGCATGTTTCTCTACTGTAACTGTTGACATTTTCTTTAAAGTATTAGGTTTCAGCCTTTGAGACAGAACACATTGCAAAAGTCCTCCGTTAACATTGCAGAAAAGTAGATAACACATCTAAATCCAAGCAGCAGTCAAACCTGTAGCCTAATCATCTCTGCTTAATAAATATGTCTGCTTGTGTTCTGCAAAAGGCATTTCTGGCTGTTCTCTCCAGCTAAGCAAATGGCAGTTGCTCTACTTGTTGGGTCGCTGATGGGAAATGGAAGAATCTATCTTTTGTGAAGTGGCCTAAATTTTTTTACCGTCTGTCAACCTCAAATATTGAAATAACTGGGAAGTGTTGCAGTATATTTATTCTTGTTCGTGCCATTGTTTCCTCAAACTGCTGAGAAAGCAAGGTGTCTGGACGCTTTCTGACTCTGAGGCACAAGAGGAGGAGGAGGCAATTGTTCTCCTAGAGGTGACAACAAAACCCAAAGTCTCTGTCGCTGTCCAGGGTGCTTTTAACCTTTTGTTATTTGGAGGAAGCCAGCAGTCTGTATTAATCCGTATAAAAATAGTGGACCTATTTCTGTCCTCTTGAGCTCCCCTACCCTGAAATGATCACAAGCCAGTAGTGGAGGGTACAGCCTGCATTTATCACAGCACTCCCACTTTCTTCCCGAGCACAATCATAACATTTAGCACTCTGTTGCAAGGAGCCAATTAGTGTGCCCTGAATCCAGTTAAAACAGAACAGAGTGGCTGGGCCTGCACTGGTAAACTGAGCAAGGCCAGACATGCACTCGAATACAGCACTACAAGCACTCCTAGGGCTTCCCTGCTGCCACGTTTATGGCATGTTTTTTGTCAATGCCAACTAGGCCTCTCCTCGGTGACACCCAGTGTGGGTCAGGGCTTTGCCTAGGCCAGAGACTGTTTCTAACAAGCAGGATGAATGAGGGCTGCCCCCATGGTGTGCTCGAGAGAATTTGGCCCACAGACAGGAGCTATGCCACACCACTTGGGCCTTTGTCCCTTTTTGTTTACAATTACAGCCATAGACAAATAAGAAAATGTCCATTCTCTTTCTCAGTAAGAACATGGGGAATCACTGGTTATTTACCACCTACTTAGATCCTCTTCATTTTATTTTTCTGTTAGCATCTCCCAGTACGTCATTACCACCTTTGTAACTTAGAGGAGTGTGCGGACCAATTTAAAATCCATTGAAAGAGCCTTTGGCTTTCTGTAGCAGATCTGGGATCGGGGCCAGGGGTATGAACTGCTAGCAGCAAGTTTACAACAGGGCTCCCATTGTGGGTGCTGCTGCTGGGGCTTACTGAGGTGTCTGGAGATTTTAATAAAAGCGATTTTGCAGATTAACCCTGTGACAAGCTGTATGTTCTCAGTGGGAACTGTTCCCAATTTCTAAAAACAATTATAGTACCCTACCCGTGTCTGCTGGACAATTGCATACTTCCAACACAGGGATGCTTGAGAGATGATTTTTTTTTTTTGGCTACACTGAACCTCCCTCTGTCTTTGTGCTCTAGCTAATCTAATCAGAGATTAATTTGCCTCTTACTTAATTAGCTTCATATTCAAACACACAATGTAGTCATTTAGTGAGCTTACTTCTGACATAGATTATAGCAAGGTTAAAAAAGTTAGCCTCCTAGCATTGCATACATACCCACTTAGTATTACACTGGTTATGCACTAAAAATACTTATGATCTGTTATTACTGAGGAAAAATAACTGTAAACTGAAAGGAAAAGTGGTGCATCACACTTCAGCCTTAATCGTTTTCAGACTTGGATTCATTCAGATCTAGTGGTTGAATTATTTAAATACATGAATCAGTAATTTGTTTCTTATTCAATAATTGTCTTCTTAGTTTGGTAAAAACTGTTCTGATGGAAATGTAAATTTTCAGGAAAGCACTAACATGGTTTAAATAGTCCCTTGCATATTTCTAGTTGCTTACATAAGGCCGAAGACTACTCCAGTTGAAGCAAAGCTCTCAATTAAACCAAAACACAAAAAATGCTCCTGGGAGAGCAGCTAAGTCAGTATTATATTAAATTCTACCTATGCTGGTAGCTGGAAAGTAGTAAGGTTGCATTGCTAATGGAGAAATCAAACTGATGAATTCTTGCAACAAATTCATTTTTTAAAACTCGAAACAGTTCATGTTTGAAACATGTTGAAGCTCAGAGAGTAGGATTCACAGCAGGCTCTCCAAAGAAGGATTATTGCGGTGTGTGTGGTTGTGGTGTGTTTTTTGTTGTTTTGGTTTGTGGTGTGGTGTGTTTTGTTTCGTTTTTTCGCTATTGTTGTTACAGATGTGATTGTTGTTATAGATGTGATTATTTGTAGTTGAGTTTCATTATTGTTGCTGGAAACTTAGCTCAAACTTGCCCTTGTGAAACCTGGATGTGTTGTTTGATGTAGTCGTGCAGCCTTGAATTGACCGTGCACAAGTTAAAAATCCAGTGATGTCGAAGTTGCAGTGATGACTTGCCAGTAACCAGTGGCTTGTGGCTTACAGAACACATTTTTACTATTTCAGTTGTGATTTGCTACATTCTGCTCTTCTCTTTTTAAATACCATGTAAAGGTCCCTTGTTGTTTGCGTATCACTGATACAATTCTTTTGCAGCAGGAAAACAAAAGAAGGCACTAGTGCTTTGAATAGAGGGTGCCTGATTGATAAGCTAGTTGCAGCCAAACCTGCTCTGGCTAATTGTCTTTCAAATGCCCTCATTAATCAAACAGAGGAGTAACTCTGACAGGAGGGCTGTCACTGTTTTCATGATTTCCTACCACTCACCTCACAGTGTGAGACCTGGCTGCGTACCCAAATCATGGCCTTTAAAGCAGTTTTAATGCCTGCTCGCTGCAGAGCACACCTGGCTTTGGTGGGATGGGGGCCTGCCCAACTCTGAGGCATGATCTATCCCAGGAGACCAATTTAGCAGTTATTTAATGATTCATAGCTTGATGTCTGGAAATGAGTGCTCCACACGATAACATACATAAACAAATTTAATTAGTTTTTGCCTTTTTTGCATAAGTAGCCACCAGTGTATTAAAGCTGCAAACAATCCAGGTAGGCTGCCTGGAAAGTCATTGAAGCTGGTTAACAGCCTGTCTTTGAAAAATACTATGGTGATTTCTTTCATCTGCTGATAACGCCTGTTTGGTCAGATCCAGAAGCTGCCAGGTTAGTTTGTTAAGAAAGAAGAAAGCAACTATTACAATTACCTTCTACCGAGATGTTTGAATTGTGTATCTACAGTAAAACCCGTCAATCTTTTGTCTGCTTCTATTGAAAAGCTACAGCATACAGTGTGTTATTGGAATTGTTTTAAGATGACATTCTTCATATATTTCCTGTTTGCCATCTATTCAGTAAGCACCAACCTAAGTTACTGTTCAGAGTTAGGGTTGTTATGCTTTTGCATTTTTATTGAACATACATGAAAATATTGTGAAACTATGTCTAATTGTGCATGGCAAAAAATGGGGTGAAATACTTAATGTTTAAGAAAGCAATCTAAAAGTTTAAGGGAAGGAAATATTCTTTTTTTTTTTTTTTTTTTTAAACTTTCTTTGGCAACATTGCGTAATTAACACAAAAGTGTTTCGTACATTCCGTGGAGCAGAATTCTAGACTTGGTATCCAGAATAATATATTGTCATTCTCCTAAGCAATATCAGTGAATATATTTTGCATGAAAAAATGCTGTATTTCACATATATTCATATTAAGTGAAATTCTGACTTCAATAGCACTTAATAGGGCTGAAAACTATTTAGTGAAACACATAAGAATGTTTTATATTGGAGGGATCTTATGAACTCTAGACAGCAAAGCAATAAAGCTGGTCGTGCTGTCTTCGTTTGGTAACAGCTTACACCCACCAAGTGCAATATTTACTCCTATGGGAGGTGCCTTTTTCTTTAATAGGGCAGTTTGGTCAAAATTTTTTGCAGATCTTGCGTTTAGATTGCAAACTGCCTAAACCAAACGCTTTCTTTCGTGAGCATAGCATGGAACACGTCAGTTCAGGTATCCTGCAGTCATCACTTTATAAACATGCTTCATCTCGGACTTGAGCAAGAGGGACCAAACCTTGATTTTAAGATGGTGTTTTACTCTCTGTAAGTTCATTGGATACTTTGTTATTGATCTCAGTGGGCCCAAATTTTATTTCACATCTTTACTTTTGTTGAGGTATTGCCAACAAGAAAACAATTTGGACCAGGAGAGAAGGTGGGGACTGGGGATAAATTGCTTTTGATGTTTTTCTTTTAAAATTTTAACAGAGACCTTTAGGTCTTTCATGCCAGTACCTCCCAATACCCATCAGAATAAAAGTACTTTCTCTGAGTCACTATTGGTTTTATATCAATGCACTTTTGTTTTACTATGTGAGCTGTGGTTCGAAGTGGTGTGATTTACAGGACATGTATACCCGGGCAGATACTGTCTCCTCTTTTCTCTCCTCAGTAATCCAAACCAAAGAGCTTTACATGGTTATATGGAAAAACTAGGTACCTGCTCCTAAAATGTAACTGACTTTACCCAACTCAGTAGTATGTGGGTAAACATTTCCAAATGCCTGTGATTAACTTTGCAGACTCATTCAATGCCTTTAAGTTGTGCTCAATGGACACTCATAAAGATTTCTAATTAGTGTCACTATGCCCCCTATAAATCTACTTTCTCAGGACTTGATATCTTGGTAATAAAAACTTGTCCTGCTGTGAAAGGTCTCAGCATAAAGGCAAAATTATTATTATTTTTATTGCATTTGAAAAGTAATTCTTGCATCTTGCCCCCATTCTCCAGAAACATAGTCTTTTTTTTTTTTTTTTGTGGTGTATAATACAAACACAACACATTTGTGTTCTTTTCAATTGAAATTTGTAGGCCATTAGTTACTGTTGTATTGAGAGTGTGAAGGTGAATCGAACCTAAACTCAAGTATAAAATAAGGCTATGAACAAAATAGCTGCTGCTTTTCTTAAGAAAGGCATTTGATGGTGCATTAGTGCTCAGAGAACGTAACACTTTCTTCAAAAGACAAAACAGAGCTGAGGGATTGGAAACATGCGAGAATGAGAGACCTTCAGACAAAGGAGCAATTTTGCCAAGTTCAGCTGTTAACTTTAATTAGGCATTCTTAATCAGTATATGCTTCCTTTCTACTACAGTTTATTGTGGGCGATACAGGTACAACCTGGTAACTGTTACGTGGCTGCTTGTGCTGACCCCTGGCAGGGTTGCTCTCTAGGGCCTTTGCTGCGGAAAAGCTGTCTGCTTCTGTTCTCGGCTCTTTCACACCTGGGCTCTCCAAACTGGGATGGCTCTTTGAGGTACAGTGAGGAATCAAACTTGGTGTTTTAAGTGTTTTTTCAAGAGCCGTGAGAGCTCACACCGCTTTGAGACTCCAGGTTTGGGTTTCTCAGACCCTGGTCTGATGTGAACAGGAGCCCTTGGTCATCTGAAGTTTCATATATGTTGAATTCAGCCAATAGATCTGTTAAGGAACATGGAAATCATTATTATATGGGATCTGCTAAATAGGCGGTATGGTGCTTTTGAGACTGGCGGGAGCCTGATGCTCAGAGTCAGTACAGGTGCCACCTTGACAATTGGAGGTTGCTGTACCTGCTCCTCAGGGAGGTTTGTGACTGCTTTGGGGGCTGCACTGTGGAACGGTGTTTTACAGTGGTGCGTTATATGTAACGGGTGATGTTTGTGCTGCCCAGGTAAATGAACAGTTTATTTTTGTTCCGTCGGGTCTCCTAACTGCAGCATGTAGTTGTAGTGATTCCTCACAATAACTAACTATGCAGCCAGCTAAATAAAACATTTGCTTAGGAAAGAAATTGTTAGCGATTTATGTTTTAGATCTGTTTGTAAAGCATTCACTGTATTCTTTTGTTGAGAAAAACACCATGCTGTTCCCACTTGAGACCAGCCATGGGATTTCTGCTAAGACTATTGTTCAACTACATTCCTTTGTGGGACTGTTATTATGAATCACGCAAAAAAATTGCAGTGTGCTTCCTTAAAAGCACTGCTAAATGTAGCATCTGATTGCAGGCAGTTAAGCACAAGAGTGTTTAAAATGTGCTAAAATTCAAGGAGTGGATAGGAATTTGTGGACAACGGTTCCAGTTTCAGTTAGACATCTAGAGCCAGCATTGCTCACAGCGCTGTGCACGCTGGGGTCCGGGTTCTGCCTTGGCGTGAGCAGGAGAGGAGAATCCGCCATGGGGCAATTGTGAGAAGATCTGTAATCGGATCCCTAATAACTTGACTGACTGCTGCAGGCGCATTTTTGAGCAAGTAGATTGCGCTGTAGCAGCAAGGTCCAGAGTGATATTGTAGGTTAGGTAGACTGAAATAAATGGAGTTGAATGAAACTGATTAATTTTTTGATTGTTTTAGCTGTTCATGTGCCAAATCTTATTTTCTTTTATTTAGTAATAATGATTGTGATGTATTAAAACTGAACAAGATTACAAAGGAGCTCTTGTTAGTACTAAATAGAGTCTTAGTTTTCCTTTTGTTTTTTCTTGTATATAATTTTAGCTACTGTTCAAACAGTTATTTTGTTAGTTACAACTTTTATTTTAAAACAAGAAAAAATAACCAAAACATACGTAAACAAGATGGTAATATAATACTTAAAGGAGCATTTTATGTTTATGTATTACAGAAACAGTGCTGCTAATTCAGATCTGGAGAGAGGGACAGATGGGAATACATCGGTGGAAAGAGACCTGTACGGTAAGAATTTGTCGTTAAAGGAAAAACATATAGGACTGTCATTTAAATTAAATGCTGATGGATCATGGATTAGATACTATCTGAGGGCTCATTTAGCCTTAAGGTATAGAGTATATCCATGAGTAAAGTGCTGATGGTGAGTATTGCTCTAATGGATCATCTGTCCAAAAATAATAATTAAAAGGACCTTTCTGAATTTTTAACATTGACTTATCCCATGGGAAAAATGTGTAGCTGGAAGATCTCTGTTACAAAATAGAGATGTACAGAATGATTTCTCTCTCTTTTCATGGTGTTTTGTACTTAATTTTTATGTTGCTATGAATTTACAAAGGCTTCAAACTAAAAATTGAGATTTCGTGTCGGACTGGGCAGAAAAATGTAGTTACTGATGACAGAAGCTTGTTGCATTTTGATTTATAATAACAAAAGTATTTGTAGTAAAAGTGTTTCACTGGTCAATTCAGAAAAGTTATCTTGAGGAAGTTAGCTATGGATACGACAGAAGAAACCAAAGCATTATTACTGTAGTCAAACTAGTTTTTGCCGTTTTGTTTTGTTTTATTGTGTCAATTTATTGGCTTGAAACGATGAGTGATTAAAACAAAGCCAGTGTTTTCATATGGGAAAGGATTGTGAAAGTCAACTGACATACAATCTAGGAGTTTGGTGTGAAGATTTTAGTTTAAAGGAACAGATATTTAACACTGCTGATTTGTCAGAAATGCTGGATTTGAGCTCTGAAAATTGTGGGTGAAATTCAGATATCTTCACTAATATATCAGAAATGTAGATATGGAAGTCTGGGGAAGTCAGCCTAGCTTCACTTCATGGTCAGTTGAGGAAAAATGGGAACCTTCAGAGAGTGATATATCTCAGCCGAAGACGGGCAGGTCAGACGACTTGCCCCCTAGAGATGCTTGTTTTTCTCCATTGGCTGTAGGAAAGCCTTACAGTGACAAACTCAGAATTAAATGTCTATCCTTTTGATGTCTAAAGCAAGGTTAGATGAATCTCCCCACGTGTTAACAAAGACATGTTCTGCCAGCCGTACTAGCGTTGAATAGCATCTCCCTTGGCGTATTCCAGTGGGGCTGTTTCTGGGGGGAACTGAGGTCTGACTGAGAAATTCTGGGGGTCTCCAAGCAAAATGACCCCAATGATGATTTTAGGATTTTGTTTCCTTTTTAGATTCATTTGTAGCAGGTGGCAGGTGGGTTTATTTCAACTGGAAAAAGAAAATCTTGTGGGGATTTTTTCTCCTATATAATCTTAAAAATGAAGGTTTATTTTATTCCACTGAGTGTTAAAAGTTGCTGTGGGGCTAACAGATTACTATTATGTGTTGCCCACATGTTCCCTTTTTCTTGTATTATAGAGTGTAGATGGATGGTGGCTACTCTGTTAGTTGTGTAAGCACAGCAGAAGTGAGTGGGAGAAGAGAGAGTTGTTCAAAGGCTGGCTAAGTATGCTGGTCTTGGAGAATGTCTCTGAAATTGAACACTTACCTACATTTGTAATCAAATCCTTACTGTATTTCAGAAAACATTCCTGTTAAAAAAAAAAAATCAGATGGATATGAGAATGAATGGTGGTGCTGTTTCATATAACACTGGCTATTAACAGAGTTAATACAGGAAGGGCATAATGTTACAAAAATATTTAGAGAAAACTTGCCGTTGTGTTTAGTTTGTAAACTGGAAAAACAAGAATGATCAGAACACTTTTGCTTAAAAAGGAAATGGCCTGTAACAGAATATTTTCAGCCTTTTAGGTCACAGAATACTTTTCGTGCTAACCTACTGTCAATACAAACCAATTTGAACATAACAGGAGCAAGAGGGATTTTTGCTTCTGCCAGGAATCCCCAGATGTGGGAGGATGGATAAAGTCCCAGTAGTATCTACAACTTCTGTTATATTTTCTGTTGTTCAGAGAACCTGCCAAGCATATAATAATTAGAACTTTGTGCTTGAGGTCATACTGGTTCACTGAATTTATACTTGAGCTGATGTTTTCACTTACAGACAGTTCTGAATTTTCTGGCAGTCATAGATGGGCCATGGTGGCTCAACGGTTCAACATACTTGTAATTCTCATCCATCAGTACGATTGGGTTTTTTTTTTTCAGGTTTTGACAAATTCTGAAAATAGAACATAGAATGTCCCAGCATCTTGAATGTACCAGAGGATTTTTAAATTTTTTTTTTAAACAAAAAAATCCAAACAGACATATAGGAAGAAAGCTTGAACTTTTACAGCTCCGTAAAACACAAATTTGCTCCTTCTCTTTCTCATACGTCCACAAGCTAAATACCTACTTATTTAGACATTGCCCAGTATTACCTGCCATGCCAAAGACTCTTTAATGGACAAATACATGTATGGGTTTAGCTGCTTGTAATTTACTAACAAAGTAAGAGGAAAATGCATAGAAGGCAGGCTTCATGCTTTGAACTGGATTGGTGTGCTGACCTCAGCAATAACAAGTTCTCTGAACAGACATGGATAAACCTTTGTATAATTTAAAATTAACCAAGCGTGTTAAATAAGACTCTGTATATTTCTCTGAACAATTCAGAAATGAGGTATTTTTGAGCATGCACTATGAGTTGTGTGCATGTTGCTAATTGATCTTGTGTGTACAACCGTGTTGACGAAGGAAGTCCTGGGCTTCAGTGAGGAGTTCTTGCGTTAGTAAAAATGCTCAACAGAATCACCTCTGTACGGAGGGCTGCTTCACCTACATTTATTTTTCAATTAGCTCTGTGTTAAGTTCTCAGAAATAATCTTTGAAGACACTAGTATCATCTCTCTTCATTGAAAAATGAGGGGCTACAAAGGGAACTAGACTAGAATTCATCCTCCTCTGTGGAAGAGCCTTAAGAACAGAAAAAAGCTTGACTTTAATACAGGTACGTGATAATACTGCTGTTATAAGTTACCTTTAGACTGCATAGGCAAACAGCTGAAATATAGTCTGACTCCCTAATTTCTGTTACTGAATCTATTTCTTACCATGCACAACCTTCTTAATTAGTGGGGAAAATCCTTCATCAGAAAGATGAACAAAACTGAATAAAACTGAGTATGTTAATCTTGAGAAAGGGCAAACTTCCCTGTACTTCCGTGGTCATTACCATTTGCATTCTGGAGGCAGGTAAGACTGTTGAAATAGGAACGTTACTTTTAAAGCAAGTGAAAACTGGGAGAGTGGGACAATTCCTTCCAGAATAGAGAAAAACATTTTAGCTTAACTGAAAATCAGGGATTGTTTTCCTTAGATCGGGTGACTGGCAAGTAATTTATATACCTATTTTTGACTCTGTTCACTTGGAGTGTAACTTATTTACTTGCAGAATTTTTATATAAAAACATGTAGTGGAGCCTTTCTAGCTACTCTGAATTTCAACATAGCAGCAACCTTGATGGCCTTCTTCGATGGCTGCCATGATGAGGGAAGGTCTATATTCTGAGTTTTACTGGGAACTTTCCTGAATTCAGTTCCAGAGTAATCACAGCACTGTTATGCTTTGAAAGTAATATATATTTGCTTGGGGTTCAAGAGGTGTTTCAGGGCATGCTATCCATCAAAATATCTCCAACTGTTGAAAGGATAGTTTGAGTAACTCTCTTAGAAACCCACTTAATGCAAGGGCACTTTCATTTTTGGCCTCATGGGAATTACGATGTGATTAGCCTCTTAAGTCTGTGACACCACGAGGAAAAATATTTCTTTGTTGTGGACCCTCTAAGAGTTAGCATATTCATCATTTTGAGAAAATACTCATTGCTGTTGGATTCATCAGAAAGTTTGGTATTTTTTTTGATGTCATCCCGATGTTCTGTTGATGATTTTCTTTTTTTTTCCTAATTCTTCTGTGTGTATTCAGTGACTGCACGTGACTATTTTCCCATAAATTCCCTTTAAAATTCTCTCCTTCTTTAAGTGGATTTATCTCTATCGGTTTATAGCAAAGAACAATTTCTAATGTTTAGAAGTAACAGTATTCTGGGTGTAGAAATCGAATGCTCGGACTTGACAAGGTTTCCCTGGAAAAATTGGATACAGCATGGCTGCTGGCCTAATTACCTTGTTCTTGCTGAATTCAAATTCTGTCATTAGTAACAGACAGGGACTCGAGCAAACACAATGGAAATTTTCTTGAAGAAACAAGACAAGAAGTGGAATGGAAAGACATACAGCTGCTTATGTTAATTGTTCTAAGGAAGGCAGTGTTTACATGACGGCAGTCTTCTTTCTAAATCTCATGATTTTATCTAAGAGTGCATTTGCGTTACTGTTTTACTTGAGGTGAAAAGTGTACTTCATACTTACTGCTTTGGTAGTAGTAAGGAAGTCCTGGAAGCGAAAGGCCCAAAATGTCCATGTGGGTATCAGAGCTTCAGAACAAAGCCTGGGAGGCCAAGGTGAATTTCTAAGGTCTAATAAAAGTCACCTTACTGCATGGGTACTGTCATATCTTATTCTCTCTGTGCTTGGCAAATAACCTCTTTCAAAGACAGACACCTTTGTCAGTACACTTGGTTATCTTTACCCAAAATGCTCTTCAAAACTTACATTGCCAGCTGCGATGGATTGATGTTCTCTGTATAGTATTCCCTTTTGTGCCTCATAAAGGGAATGCAGTATAAAGTGAGCTTCCAGTATTATTAACTTACCAAACATGTTTTGTTTTGTTTCAAATACTACCTACCTTCTTTTTACCTTCTTTGTTTTTTTTCTACCCATCTTATCAGATTTGTCTTTTACTAACATGTGTCTAAAATACACACCAAAGTGAGCTTTGGGGAAGAAAAAGAAGAAAAAGAAAAAAAAACACAACAAAACAACAACAATAACAAAAACACAACAAAAAAACCCCAAAACCAAACAAAAAAAAACCCCCAACCAAAACACTAACAACATATTATGGGAAAAACTTGATTTATTGCAACATTTTTCTTGAACTTCATTGCCTAATTTCTATATAAGGTTGCCACTGCAAGTACTGCAAAATTTTGCTGTACATTGCCATGATGGCAAATGAAGAACTCAATAGCTGAAATGTAATATAACTAACTATAATGAGAGAAATGGGCAAATACTGGCAGAACAGACCAATTTTTTTGGCTGGAAGAGCAGCAAATCCTTTAAAAATAGATGTTTTAGGCCTTTAATGACTTCTAACTGCTGTCTACCTCACAAATATAGTCTAGTGTAAAATCACAGGATAAAAAGGATATAAAGCTGCTGAGGTTGTCCAGAGGAGAGCTACAAATTTGGTGAAGGGTTTGGAGAGGAAGCCGTATGAGGAGTGGCTAAAGTCACTTGGTTTGTTCAGCTTGGAGGAGGAGGAGCGGCAGGTGCTGATCTCTTCTTTTTGGTGACCAATGACAGAACCCAAGGGAATGGCAGGAAGATGTGCCAGGGGAGGTTTAGGTTGGACATTAGGAAAAAGTTCTTCACTGGTGGTGGCGGACACTGGAACAGGTTCCCCAAGGAGGTGTCACAGCTCCAAGCCTGACAGTGTTCAAGAAGAGACTGGACAACACCCTCAGACACATGGTGTGAACTGTGGGGTTGTCATCTGCAGGGACAGGAGTTGGACTCAATGATCCTTGAGGGTCCCTTCCAGCTCAGGGCATTCTATGATTCTATAGTGCTGGCTAGAGCTCTTGGCCACCTTTACTGTTTGTATTAATAATAACGGAGGATTGATTCCCTCATCCATAGGTACAGTGTGCATTGTGAAACATGGTGGTGTCATATGGGAAGCCCTGATGATAAACACTTTGACTAGTAACTGGGTTGATGGGATGTAGAGATTCTTACCACTGAAAGTTGTCCATAGCCTTGTCTGCAAAGCAGAAAAGTTTGCTTACACTACATGAGTGTTAAGAATATTTCTAGTTTGTTTGACTTCCCTGACAATAATGGTGAGAGGTGAGCAGAATCGCTGTGTTCTCCAGGAAAATCGTCAGTTTAATTTTTCTTGTCCAGCAAGGCCAAATGATGAGTAATTGGGTGCTTCTTACTGGAGTGGTCTTCATCAAACACAAGTCAGCGTAAACCCAAGCTATCAGTCCTTTAACACAGAAACATTTTGTAGGACCTCACTGCATATTTCAAAAGGTTTAAGTAGGTATTCATATAGTCATGTGTACTATTCTGTATCTCTAACGTTTCACCTTGGACTGGAGAAAATGAGGCCAAAGCCACATATACTACAAACAGCACAGATTTTAAGAGCAAAGCTTCATAAAATTGCGGTCTTCTTTTAAAGTTGGAATTGCCACAGGCACAAATGTCTCCCTTTGGTTTCAATGAGGCTTCACAGTCCATCACCTTAGAGAAAACATTGCTGGACTTTGGAAATCATCTGAATCAGTTACTTATCCACTGATGTGGATATCTGAAAAATAGTGCTGGTGGTGATTTTTAGGTAGTGCTGGTGATGATTTTTAGGTAGTGCTGATTTGTAGTAGGAAATGAGATGCCAGTCAAGCTACGTCATTCAAGTCTTTATAACTCCTATTTCTTGCCTGCATTGATCAGCAATGAACTGACTTCACTGGCATTTGAGATACCAGTATTAGAATTCATGGCTAAGTCTCTGTTGAGGCCAAGGAGTTGTGTCAGCCATTCATCTGTTTTGGATGTGTGCAGACTAAGTTTGTAAGGAGATTTTCTTCTCAACCAGCTCTAGAAGTTATTTCGAAAAGGGAAATACAATAATAGAATCTAGAATTATCATAAGGATTGCAAGCATACAGACCAGACTCTCACAAAAATACCAAATTTGAAGGCTTGATAATATTCTAGGCTTATTGAAGCCACTAATAATTTTGTATTTTCAGAATTGACAAATAGTACTTCACTGAGATTTGGGTTGGAAAATTCAGTTTGGACCTAACACCAATTATTTTCTGGTTTTAATATTATCATATTTAACTGCAATTCTGAATCACTGCATGCTCTGTGTTTGTCAGTGAAATACTGAGTATCACGTTCTGTTCCTAGTGACACCTTTTGTATGTGTTTGTGTGTAGCCTGCAGTTTAACATGCTGTCCAGAGGTGGAACGTGCTTTCTTTGACAAGGTCAGGTTGGAAAGGTGGCCACATTCTCTGAGTAAGAAAAGCCAGAAGGCCAGAGAATGCCATTTCATTAGACAGCCCAGGACTCCTTTCTCACAGAAAAGGAGGGAGAATGAATGCTATGGAATTTAAAATAACTATTTCAGCTCTTCTGTAGCCTGGAAAATGCTACTCTTGGGCAATATTCTGGTAATGACCACTGTTGGGCCAGATGTTCAGCACATGTAAATTAGTGTATTGCCATTGACTTCAGTGGAACTAGGCCAGCTTATGCCATCTGAGGATCTGTCCTCTCAGCTTGCTTTCTAAAGCAAAAGTGATTTTAGATAAGGAGACGCAGTATTATCTGTCATAGTTCCAGTTTCCAGCAGAGGGGAAAAAGAAAATCAATATTTGTACTTACCTCATCAACAGGAGAACAGATTAAATTGTGACAAAGAATCAAAATAATTAAAATAATCAAATTTAAGACTCTCACAAAATGTAACAGACTTGTTTTGTTTTGCAGTGGATATGTTCTTTGTCAAAATGAAACTTCATAGTTTCTAAATGGCCAGCTAGTTCTCAAAGCTTCTGGTATCACTTAGGCCAGTGGAGTGGAATAAATTGAACATATTAAGCTGAAAAAGGTCCCAAATTTTTGTTGTTGAGTGTGGTTTTGTGTGTGTAGTTTTTTTGTTTGCTTGTTTTCTCTTTTTTTCTAAATTAAAGCAGATTCATGCAAGGGCTTTAAGAAATGGGAAAAGTTCTGTGAACTGGGTACATTCCTTCTGTCTTTCTATTCTGTTTCCATTCAGCACTTATAATGGTAATGAAGTCTAATTACAAATGCATGTGACTGCCTGTTGTAATCTGTCAGTGTGTTTCTGAAAAACCTTGTGCCAGTTCAGTATTGGTCATTAGATAATAAGGATTGATAAAACGTAAGGGGCAAAATGTTAAAAATGCTACTATCGATTAGAACGCACCTTAATAATGAAACCATGGGCCTGGGGACGAAAGCCATGGATCATTTTGACAATTCAGCCTTAGATTGTGGATGAGACAGAGTAGGGACAATTAATCCCTCAGAGCCACAAATCACAAATAAAGTAGTTGCAGCTCATTACAACCTGACCTTGCTAAACGGCCTTGAAAACATAAGTGACCTTCTAGTATTTGAAAAGATTACAAAGCTCTATTGAGAAATTTTTTTTTTTTAATGTTTGGGAACCACATGACTTAATTTTTAACAGAACTATCTTGATGAAAGAAGCTTTTAACTTCACCATCTTTCATGAACAAAATTGCTAGCATTTTATGGAACTGGTAGCAATACTGTAGGGGAATGTTGAGGAAAGATCTTAAAAGTCAAAAGTCTTGCTCTGTGCAATTAATCAGTAGAAGACTGTGCTACAATAGCTTTGAAGAAACAATAGTTTCAATGAACTACCTAGTAATTCCAGTTAGGGCTTTTATAAATGATCTGGCATTATTGGAGCACTGCATAATTACAGGAAAACATACTCCTTTGTGCATTGCAGTCAAGTCCAATCCCAAAAATTGGTAATATGTTCAGTAAAGTATTTCATGGACTCTCCTCGTATTCCCATCATAAGTGAGAATGTGGAGAGGGCACGTCTTTTGCATGTCTGTCCATTCACATGGACACTACAGATGTTCTTTGGCTAAGAGTCACGTCTTGAATGCCTTGTCACGGGCTAGCGTGTATGGAAATCACAAAGTATCAAGCCAGCAGCTTATTGCATGACTAATCAAAGATCTCACGATAAATATCTATATTCACATTCCTAAATAATATTCTGTGTAGAACTATATGCAAAGAACTGAGTTTCCAATGAAATAGTCTATCTTAATTTGGTCCTTAACACTGGGTCAGCCTCAGCTCTTGCCTCTTCTTCCTACTGACAGTGGTAGATGGAGATATTCTTTCAGCTCATTTCTGAGAAGAGGTAATAACCGCAATCCCTGGCGTTGCCTTAACTGTGCAATGTGTTTGCAGTGGTACCCGATTTCTTTGTGCTTTGAACTAGGCCTATATATGACTCTTTGCTTATTACTCCTTCCTTTCAACATATCTGAACGAGATGTTTCTAAATGTCCTCATTATACATTAAATTAAACCTCCCCTGAGTACTGCATCCCCCTCACTAGAAAAATGAAATTTCTCTGAAGACTCCACCTCTCTGTAAATACAATAGACTTGTAGCTATCCATCTTTGCCTGATCTAGAAAAGAAATAGCATCTGCTATAGTGCTGAGAGCTACTCTCTAAGAACGCTCTACCCTCACACCTCATGGTCGTGGTAAAAGAAATGCATCTAGTGTGACTTCAGTGACGGCTGTGTGGTTGCGGGGAATGGAGAGAACAGCTCAGAGTTCCTCGGTTCTTCTCTCTTTAGGCAAAAGGATCAAGTATCTTTTGGTAGTGTGAAACCACTACAATAGATCACAGATCTGCTGAATCATGCTGACTCTGAGAAATGGCACTTGATTGTATTTTCTGCGAAGGCGGAGTTTTTGAGATAGCTCCAAAATGCAGCCCCATGTAAAGGACGTTGCAAAAAACCTCTGCCAAATATATCATGAGGACCATGCATGAAGTAAAAATGTTGTCAGTTCATTGTGTGGGAAGTGAGGTAATGAAATCTCCATGCTGCAGCTAGAGGAACTGTGAGAGCTCACTCTCACAGCAGCTGCATTTGGGTACAGCTTCTAGGTTGTTTCACCCTGGTATCACCAGGACTGAGCTTCAGCCATGTCAAGCTTTCTCCTTGACAAAGGGCTAGGATGACAGTGCTTTCTGCGGTGCGAGTGACAGCACGAAGGCTGTGTGGTACCTCTACCTCTCTTACCAACGTGGAAGGCAGCTGAGTGAAATGGGTTCCTCTGAAGATCCATCTGATAATTTCTCAGTGACCAGGGAAAACTCCAGACTATCCCTTCAATGTAGCAGAGTTGCCAGTTCTGGTCAGAAAGCATTGTGGTATTCTCAACAGCTCAAAGGCTGAGCACTCCCACTTTTTGAGTTAACACTTCATCTCCTGACCTTTCCATGAGCAATCCCAGTTGCTTTCCAGAGACTTCTTCTTGAGAGCTTCAGCTGTAATGAAGTTCTCGTAACAGTGATAGTCGTGGTCACGCACTTGCAGGTACACACAGTGGGGCGTGACACAGCTCAATTACTGGAAGTGGGATTGGGAATCAACTGAAATAAAATGATTCCTTGTAAAATAAAATCATTCAACCGTTTATTAAGTACAGCAAGACACTGCAGGTGATCCAGTATAGAAATGAGTGACCAGGACAACTAGAGCTATTGCTTTGACACTTCAGACTTTCTGTTTTCAAGTGGGGATTAAATAAGGTTTCCGATATTACCAAAGGTGACTTAAGAATCAAAACTTTAAAAGTTTTCTTCACCTTTCTTACTTAGTAGCTCCGCTTAGTGGCTAATGGGACGAAACACCATTTCCTTTAGTGTCTGTGTACCTGGTGCTGTTGTGCAGGTTGCTCTTCCCCTCAACCCTCCTGTCTTCTGCAGACACGTCGCTGTGGAACGCCACAGGAGTGTCGAAGATGGAAAAGTGCACTAACTGAAGAGCAGAAAAAAATACCTGCTGGTTTTCTGCTGAACTGAGTTATCCTTATGTCTGTACATACATCTGTATCAAGTTCTTGTATAGTTCTAGTTTCTTTGTGAATTCGTAGGTCATATGGAGCACTGAGCAGCTCAGCGTGCAGCCTTCCACCTTCATGGACAACATCCTTTCTGCTTAGATTCAGACCAACTTCTTCTGCAGGCTTACTGCTGTTTGAATAATCATTTTGCTTCATTTGGTGTCTGGCTTTCGGGGATGAATTTGTCTCCCTGTATACAGCGTTTACTGGGGAATCTGATTTTTAGGAAATATTTGGCATGCTTGAAGAATTCTTTGGGGGGCAAATTCTTCAGAGGAGCAGAGACTTTCTGGCTTCTGTGAGATGCCAATTTGATAATCTTCATATAAAAGCCTGAAGTTATTACTTCAAAGCTAAAAGTAGAAATAATTGAAACAGCTGAGGAATTTTGGTGTTTCCAACATGTGGAAGGAGCAGAGAAGTGACTTTCAGGTGCATAGATGTGGACATAAGTAAATAATTGTTTTCCAAGGATGTGATATCTAGTTTCTCCAAGCAGGCAAACTCCTAAGAGCTTTCCTTAAGAAGCTTGTGTTTTGGAGAATTGAGTTGATATTGTAGGTGTACTTCTGGAATTTGTGTGTATACTCTGCTATACTTTAAGCACAGTTGCATATGGCTTTCTTTTAATACATGAAATGTTCAGAATACTGTCTGTTTAATATACAGAGTATTTGGACATTAGGAAGGCTTTTTAAGTCACTGTAATGAAAACAAATGGTATTTTCGTTTGTATTTAAGCATTTGGTTCTCTTGAAGTGATGAAGCGGCAAGGTAAAAAGGGGTGGTGGCTTCCAGGTCCAACTGTGTAACCATGCTAGTTGTCTGGATCGTGGTATCTCAGAGGGCTCACCAGAGGCAGCTTCCCAGGCCAGCTGTGGGACCTTGCTGAGTAGGACAGAGGTAGAAGGAATATATATACTGGGAAAAGGCACATACAATTCTTGTAGGCAGATCATAAGAGTGAAGGGGGACCTGTTTCTGTGGCACGCATTTGACATACAGAAAATTTCCGGTATTTAGAGGCAGCTTTTTTGTCTTATTTGGTGAAGGCCATATCAGTATGCTCAGCAGCATTTCCAAATGCATAAGGTCTGTTTCCACACAAAAGCTCCACATAGCATTTTGCTATCCTGTCACTATAGCATACTCCAGTAGTTGTGCAAGTGGAATCTTGATTTAGCACAGCTCTTTCACCTTGAGTAGTGGCCTGAATGCTCTTGTGAAATCACATCTTAGTTTTTCCAGGTTTTCTTCTTTGCTCCACTCAAGACAGTCCCACCAATGTGCAGCTACTCTGGCCATCCCATCTGAGCAGCTGGTGCCCCCTGGCTTCTCATGGCCCAGGCAGCTGATGCAGCTGTGGCCTCGCTCAGAGCCTGAACAGCTCACACTTGCAGCACACGTTTATCTGTCACTGCAGCAGCGAAATTAAAAAATAAAAATAAAAAAAGTTTCTATTCTTTCCAGAAAAAAAGAAGGCAAAGTACGTTTTATGTGTTCTTGTATATGTTTGATGACCTCCATCGTACTGTTCTTTAGCCTCAATCTAAAAATTTTGTGGGATCATTATTTTTTGCTATTCCAGTGAAGGTCGATTAGGGAAAAGACTGAAAAATCTTTTTTTCTACTTAATCAGTAGAGATTTGGTAGCAGCTGAGTTCCCTGTACAGCACATGCTAATCACAATATTGCAGGGATGGGCAGAATCTCGTAGGCGGTTATTTTTAATAGAATTTTAGGCTACTGTGACATCAAGCAGCAGAAGTTCAAGTGCATGGCCACTCAGCTCAGTGCAGCATCCTGCTGGGGATGCTGGGGCAAGGAAGTCGGCTCCCTGCTCTGAGTGCAGTGCAGGCTGGCAAGGCTGAAAGCAATGGGGTGCTCTTGGGGTTTCGAGGCTCTTTTCTGTTCCTCAGACTGAGGAGGAGCAGGAGGAAACTTTACTCAACTGCAGAGATGAGGAGCTGTAGAAGGACTTGGCTAGAACTGGGACCTAAGAGTGAGCAAGAACAAACTCTTGTGGAAATAAGGATGGGAGATGCTGTCACTGGCATAAGAGATGACAGGAAAGTTGGGGAAGTGTGTATACGGTTTGTGGTATGAGACAGAAAGAAAAGAGTTAGGACTGGGAACCTCAGGGTAATGTATAGGAGAGAGACTGGAACTAACAAATAGAAGAGTAAATACTACTAGAGTGAATCTGAACAAGCCATAGAGTACAGTGCTAAATAGAAAACTGGGATGGGAAACTAGGTCTGGAGGTGTTTAGAGTTGCATTTGCAAAAATATTGGCATAGTTAAGGACTGGGAGTGTGGAAGAACGTGAGAGAGAAATTTTTGCAGCAGAAAGTAGTAGATGGCAACCAAAGGTAATTCATCTCTGGACCAGAGAAGGAAAGTAAAGGTACACGGTGTCCTGTGTTTCTGTGCTGCAGCGGGTCCCTGGGGAACCTGTGTGTCTCTCAGCCCTCCCTTCAGCCTGCTCCACGCACAGGCTACCGCTGCTCTTACTGCTCACATGGCCGAAGCCTCTGCTATGGACCATGAAGGGCCAGCCCTGTATTTCAGTACCAGTGCCATTCCATACAATAGGTTTTTTCAGGCTTTCTTTTTCTCTCCTCTTCTGTATTTTTTTTTAACAACCTATGAAATTATAGATAAAAGGGTACAAAACCACGAGCATTGCAATAAAACCAAGCACACACAAAAAAAAGAGGACAAGAAAAAAGAATAATGCTGTCCATGAAGGCTTAATTGGGCCCCCTTGTGTGTATACATTTTGATATCGTCTCTAATTACATGATCACACACTGCTTTTTCCCATGGACCCCTGCATCATTCTGTGCACTAAGTAGAAGGTGTTTTCTGAATGAGTGCAGCTTGAAGTTGTTTTATTCTCGCTGGGGCACAGGTAGTCCCAGGCTTACTGTACTGTAAACTGCTCAAGACCGAGACTGAGCACAGAATTACTAATTTCCTTGAGGGTTTTTCATTGCTGCCTGTTTTACAAACACTAACATGTATTTTCAAAATGCACTTGCTCTCTGAGATGAGTGGTAAGGCTCTCCTACTCCTGCCTGTGGAAAAAGGGGCTGCAGGGTGATTGAGTCTGAGAGAGCAGGGGCCTGATGTTTTCCCGGCTCTCCACAGTGCAAGTCATGGTGTGTGTTCAAACCAGGCTGCCCACTGACTCCAGTTTGCAGCTGATTGGTGCAGAGTCTTCTATGATATGGACCTCTTTCTCAGGAAGCGGAAAGTGAAGATACTGCGAATAACAAATTCTATGAGAAGGCGAGTGCAAATGATTTGCCTGAGATTTTGTAAGAACCAGTGATGAAGACCAGCTGTAATCTGCAAGGCCAGAACTCATAAGTTAACCCTGTGACCATTCATTCCCCATCTTAGTCCCATGAATTATTTCTCTCTCATCTCCTGGTCTCTGCAATGAGAGGATGAGGGCTATGTAGGCAGGCAGTCTCCTTCACTGCTCAGGACAAATTCAAAGTGTTGGTTTAGGATGAATGATGTTGGGATCGTCTGAGAAAGAGGTCATTGTGCAGTCAAATAGTGTATCATCATGGACATGCATGGGGTAAGGGTTGAATTAAGATTGTGCAGAGGGTCTTAATTATGGCCTCTTAAAATTTCTGAGTGCTTTGCAACCTTGATGTTCTCCTGAAGCAGTTTGTGTGTACACGTGTTTAATATATATTGTTTTTTCATTTATTAAAAGATGCTAGCAGGCTGCACTCTTCAAATAGTTTTATAAAAATTCTGAGTTTAGCTTTCTGAACAGGTTTTTGAAATCAATACAGAAAGAGCCGCTAACAGGAGGTAAACTACAAACCACAAACACTTTCAATAGGATAGCTCGTTTTATATAACATTTGATATCATTTTCACAGCATGATATCTACTTTCATACTGTGATAGCTTTTACCTGGAGTTTAGATGATTCATTTTTGTAGTGAATACTTACTTTTATATGAGGAAAATACAAGAGAAGCCAGCACAGCATTAAATGAACTGTAGTTGGCAGCATTAAATGAACTACAGTACAGTAATAATGTAGAATGCTAAGATCCTTGCCATCAGAGAAGGTTGGATTAATGAGTGCTCTATTGATCAATAAATGAGAAAATATGGAGGCCTGGTATTTTTCTCACAGCTTTTTGGCATATCTAATTTAATTTTTAAAAGTAGATTGGGCACTCAGAGCTTGTTTAGTAATTGTTAGAAATCCTTACATAATTCTGCTTGAAAATTGACTATGATTTCCTTTTGGTGTGGATCTGGGAGAGCCACATGACTACATCACTGCATTTTCCTTGTCTTTTTGTTCTCTGAAGTTTTTCAAAGAAATTTAGAAATCCTAGCTTTACATTGACTTCTACAGTAACTGCTAAGAGGAGGGAGAACATTTTTTTAAAAAAACTTTCATGTGAATCATGGAATCTTTTTAGTTGGAACAGACCTTTAAGATCATTGAATCCAACTGTTAACCTAACACTGCCAAGTCCACCACCAAATTGTCCCTAAGTGCCACATCTACGCGTCTTTTAAACGTCTTCAGGGATGGTGACTCAACCACTTCCCTGAGCAGCCCATTCTGGTGCTTAACAACCCTTTCAATGCAAAAATTTTTTCTTAACATCCAATCTAAACCTCCCTTGGTGCAACTCAAGGACATTTTCTCTCATCCTGTTGCTTGTTACTTTGGAAAAGGGACTAACACCCACCTCACTACAACCTCCTTTCAGGCAGTTGTAGACAGCGATCAGGTCTCCCCTCATTCTCCTTTTCTGCAGGCTGAACAGCCCCAGTTCCCTCAGCTGCTCCTCATCAGACTTGTGCTCCAGACCCCTCACCAGCTCCGTTCCCTTCTCTGAACTCTCTCCAGCACCTCAAGGTCTTTCCTGTAGTGAGGGGCCCAAAACTGAACACAGGATTCGAGGTGCGGCCTCACCAGTGCTGAGTACAGGAAGACGGTCACTGCCCTGCTCCTGCTGGCCACACTATTCCTGATACAATCCAGGATGCTGTTGGTCTTTTTGGCCTTGTTGAACCTCATACAATTGGCCTCAGCCCATTGACGCAGCTGGTCCAGATCCCTCTGTAGAGGCTTCCTGCCCTCCAGCAGATCAACCCTCCCACCCAACTTGAAGTCTGCAAACTTACTGAGAGTGCACTCAATCCCCTCATCCAGATCACTGACAAAGATACTAAACATAATGGGCCCTAATACTGAGCCCTGGGGAATGCCATTTTTAAGGGGAACGGTGATTTTTCTTTCAAAGTGATCCAGATTTTTGTGTGGTTTATGGGGAGTGCATGGAACTAAATCTGTTATTTTGGCTTTTCTGGAAAATGGTTGCTATGGTTGAGGTTTTTTTGGGCTACTCTGCCAAGCTTCTGTTTTCATGTGCTTGTAACTTCTTATGAGTAATTTTAAATTGAAGCTTTCTGTATATGATTCCCAAGTAGTTTTCATGCCTACTTATTTCTAAATTATGCAAAAATGAAAAAAAACCCCAATCAAACAAAAATAACAAAAAAATCATTGTTTTGATCCTACTGAAAAATATAGAAATTGAATAGTTTGCCTTATTTCCTCTGTTCAGCCCATTATCAGTCTTTTTCCTTTCTTCAGGTTTCCATCACTATCTCATTTTACTTTTCTTCTCCAGGAAACATATTAATATATGTAAAACACACACATGTAAAATGACCTGGCAGCTATTAGAATTCTGTCAAATTTGAGACCAGTCATCAGAAATTATTTTAGAGCTTCTGGAGAGAAAGAACAAACTGATTTGCAACATAGGTCAGACAAGGCTGAGCTGGACTCTTTTTAAAGTCTGGTTAAGATTTTTGTCTCTAATTCTTGCTTTAGAAACAAATAAAAAAGGAAACCTTTCCTCCCTACTACAAACCAAACAGACCTTGTTTACTTCAAAACAAAAAACCTCTTAGATCTTCTATTATTTTTGTAAACTGAGGATTGAACTGATTCTGTCAAACTGTATCTTGCAGGACCTGTGTTGCACTTGGTCAAGATGAAGGTGTTTGACCCTTTCTATGTTTGTCATAATTAGATACTGTAAAGCCAACTTAAAATGAATGCGACACTTGTTTGAGCACCACAAGTTTTGCTAATAAATGCTGAAAGTCCTACCCTGGGGCTTCATCCACATTTGAAAGCAGCTACCCTTGATGATTATGTTCTGTACTTTTCTGTACTGAACAGCATACTGTGTCAAATCGATATTTCTTCTGCTCCCTGAGGTTCTTAATTCACATGTTCAGAAAACTTCATGTTTTGTATTCCTTGAGATACACCCTACAAAACCTCAAATACACACAGAAATGCACATTAAAGGGCCCCTGCTTGCACTCCATCTGTACGAGCGTATCACCAAGAATGAGTGAGGTTTGCTTTACAACTCGAACTTTTGTGCACAGGCACTCTCCTCCCAGCCTAGCTCTGTCTCGGGACTCCTCTGTTTCTCCTTCTGGAACTCAGGAGACAGGTTTTACCTACTATGTGTTTTACAGCATGTGCATGACTGCAGAGCACGACTTCTTCCCACTCTGCTGTCTGAGAATTGCATATCTGAACTTATTTCTATGGAGGTTATATTATTCCTAACCTTAAGTGGAATAATGTTATTTCTGGAGCCTCCTAACGTAATTTTTATTTCTAATAGTGCAGGGATCCTAGTCAAGGTCATAGCCTGGGTGTGCTAGCTGCTGTACAAATGTGTTATGACAGTTGCTCTCCGGAGAAGGAGCCATAACTCCTAAGAAGATGGCTGACTGTGCTCTAGGGTTTCTGTCTCTTAATGTTAACTTTCAATGCAAACACTGGCACTGGTGAATCAGGGCTGATTTACACCTGCTGAGGACTCTGCTCAAGAACTCAGTTAAACTTGAGACACTCTCAAATTTAGATTGAGTTGTTTAAAGCAACAAAGTCTTGCAGGTGATTTACACTGTCTGTCAAGTTTCTTGAAGGGAAATCGAATCTGTTCCATCAACTTATGTTTTTCTTGAGCTATACACATTCTTTCTATGTAGATGGAGCCTGCCATATGTTTAAAAGGCTATAGGGCATGGGGTGGGATTAGGAAGGAGGGTAAAACTCCTTGGATAAGCAAATACTGGGTTTTCTGACAATCTTTTGGGAAATGAAGCCGGGTATGCATTTCTGCTTCAAGAAATTACTATGTATGGCAGACTTGACGTTACAGTCATTTACCTTTACCTTAACAGAATCTGCTGCCCAGTCCAGCTTTCAGCGCCCTTGCTGTTGCATCTCAAAAGTGAATCCAAGCTGAGTAGTGCTCAGGACAAGCATCTCTCCCCTCTCCTCACCATTCTCTCATTACAGAGGCCCTGTTCTCTGGGAGGGACTTCAAGGATGATTGCTCTGAGTGGGAAATACTTTGCGGGGAGAGCGGTGTGTGAAGCAAAAGCTTCTGCAAGTTACTATGCTTGGAAACAAAAAGGTAACTCTTCTCTGGGACTTTTCTGCACCCCAGCAGAAGCATGGGCTCATAGCAAGCATCTCTCCATGCAAGCACAAGTCTGAAAGGAGTCTCGGCAGGGAAGAGGCATTGGGAAGTGTTGGTTCTTAGAAGCTTTGTTCGTGGTGGGAGCTGCCTGTCGCTGTGCCCTCTGCTCCAGGCTGCTTGTTCTAAGTCGGCAGCTCAGCAGAGCAGCTGCGCAGGAAAGCTGTGGTCAGGCCTGAAGGTTGGAGATCTCCCTCTGTGATGTTTTTTGCATGAGGTAGGGAATCCAGTAAGAATCAAAGGTGGCCGGGGGAAATCCCAAAGCTTTCAAATTCTGGAATCCCTGCAGTGAGACTTCAATCACCAGTCTTAACTTCGAACGAGCAGGTCAAAGGCACTCCCTGTGAAAACCCTTTCATTTAATTAGACTTTCTCATGTGATTAAAACTGCCTTTGATATGGTTTATTAACAGTTTCAATCCAAAATTAACGTCTTACCAGTATAAATTTGGACATTGATCTCTGACCCTTCCTTTTTTTCTTAGGAAAGGTTTCAAGTAAGTCTGAATCTTGCTAAGCAGAAGAAAATGCAGGATGAACTAAGCAACTGTGTCTTGCAGAATAGCTGCTCAGATCCTAAGGGTTAAGATCTGTCTTCCATTTCATGCAAGGATTCTGCAAATGATAAAATTATGTGTTATCAGCAGAAGGGTAGTTTGCCCTGTTATTTTTCTTTTCCCCAGTATGGACACTGGAACATATGGAGACTGTTGTTAATGGAATAAGAACTGTGTCTATGCTTATAAGACCCTTGTTATGAGGATTTTAACTGTCTATTAGTAAGCTCTACTCTTTTTTTTAAAAAGGCAGTAGGTAACTATCACAACGGGACGATAGATGAAGTTGCTGAAAAGCCAGATTTAATAGTTTAAGTCCTAAGATCAATGGTGAGCCCTAGCACAAGATTTCAGGCCAAGTTGGAATCTACATATACTTTAAGTCCCAGGCATCCTGGTGAAATGCTGTAAAGAGGGCCAGGCACAAAGTCAAAGTCAGATTCATTTCCTTTCATCTTCAAAACAGGCATGATATCAACTTCACCTTGAGCTAAAATTTGCCCTCTGATCTGATAAAATCATTATTTGTCATTTAAATATTGGACAGTTCTCATACCTGCTCCCCAAGCCCCTGCTGTGCACAGTGGCATTCCGCCTTCAGTTACAGCTCATGTGGAGTTGTACCTTGGTGTGAAAGCAGCTTTTGATTGCAAGCAGAAGCTGCCATGTTACCCGAGATGATACCGCTGATTAACTCTCTCATAGTTGTGGCCATAGAGGGCTTGACATCACAAATTAAGGGCAGCATTTCACTCTCTGTCTTGAATCTGCTGGCATTTGCTGACTGCATCCAAGAATTAAACTTTAGTTTTACTTATAGAAGTCATCAATAGGAAGAATAATTAGGCTTCTGTCTCCAGTGAGACTTAATAAAAATACACCAAGAACTGACGGTCAGGCTGATTTTCAATGGGAATTAGTGAAATGATTGTTATGGGTGTTCACCCCTCCGCTTCTCTCATTTTGTTCAAGTGCAGCCCCCTCATCTCATCACAAGGAAAATCCTCCCTCAGGCAGAACAGCTGACAGTGACACTTCAATCTGCTGATTCTGATCCCAACAGCATTCTGAATGAAGGGAAAAAAACAAGTGTTTTTGAGCATTAACAAACTGAGTTGCAGTATTTACCAGGATTTAAAATTATTGTCTTTCAAAAGATTTAAGTGTGAGCAGGTGTTTATGTAAATGATGATTCTTTAATTTGTCTAATAGTGTTGTTTTATTCCCTTCCTCCTATTATTCATTTCACTATTTTGCTTGTGGCATCCAGCTGTGATCCAGATTTGCAATCAGACCATTGTTTTTAGTCAAGTTCATCAAAAGGTTATATTGTATCTAATAAAGTCCAATTAAGACATTTGTGTCTTTCTGTATGTAAAACACTTGAAAGGGCTCTGTATGCACTCTGCACAATCTACAATAAGGGACTGTGGAAGGTAATGATAAAGATGACCCTATCAGCTCAATTTGTTCAATGAAATAAGCAGCAGGATATGTTGGAAAATATAGAAGACTTAACTACCAAAAAACTGCTGCTTGGAGAAATTGCCTTTCATTATTTTGTTTGTTTTTTAATTGTGGGCATACATATAAAGATTTTGTGACTTAACGCATGTGCTTTAAGCTACATGGCAAACTGAATATGTCCCCATATTCCTGAAGGTATCATACATCATATCATATAGACAGTACGCACCCAAAGTAGAGTAAGAGGTCCAAAGCAGGTTATTTGTAGCTGGTGGTGTTACCATAGCAGAGGTAGCTGGAGTGTCATCTTGTGTTCATTTTGTACACGAATAACAAGAATTTCTTTGATCTGGTCAAGCTTGTCTTGGAGTCACAGAAACTGCAGCAAAGGAGAATGTGTGACAAGTAAGGTTCCAGAGTATCTTTTTGTAAACCTCCAGTTGTGAGGCACATCAAGGGCTTGAGCATTGCTGCTCCTCTTCTTTGTCCTGAGGTGGCCCCGCGCACCGTTTGTTCAGGCAGGAGATGATCTCCAGGTGCCAGTGACATCTGACCACAGACTCTTCCTGATTTCTATCCTTGTTCTGCAAAATAAGTGGTGCAGAACAAGCTCTGTAGGCCTCCAACATTACAAGACTTTCAAAACAGTGTCACTCCTTGCTCACTGTATAAATGCAAGTCAGGCACAGTCAGAGTATGTGTTTTGTTTTGCATTGTTTGAAATCTGATTTGACTTTCTATGCTACTTAGCAGCTGATGTGAGAGAACAAGGTGATTCTGCTAGGTGGGGCCTGTTCTGCTGTTCCAGGAGTCAGTCAGCGGGATATTATCATTATATCCCAGGTCTAACAGTTACACTCAGCCAACCAGCTACTCATTTCATAATGATCCCTAGTCAACAGAGTTTACTTTTTGGCAAGGATTTTTATTTTAATATCCAGTTTTGAGAAAGTGACGTGAACATTAATAATAGCTAATCATCATTGTGCTAATGCAGCCAAACTGCTTTTCGCTCGCTTTCACCAGGAATATTTTTAAACTTTAGTTTTCAGAAAAACCTGAACTGCTGCTGCCCAGAGAGATAGGGAATACAACAGAGGATATGACCTTTCTGAATGTTTTCTTATCAAGCAGCATAAGTACTGTATGTCCCACTAAGCTGCTTCAATAGAACCTTGTCAAGTTATCACATTACTTGACATGTTGCTGATAATGAATACATAAAAGCTTTAGATATTGAGGACTCAGAGGAAATAAATAAGATTTACTGAAAAACTGCTCAACATATATCCCAGGGCCACATTTTTTTTCCATGTGGGTTTTGTGCTGCCTTTGGTCCCTTAGATAAATGGGATGATGCAAGAGTTCCAGCTTCTTGAAATGTAAAGTGTGGATGTGGGTAGATAAATGAAGAAAGTAAATGGTCATCTATCTCCATAGTGGAGAACTCAATCGCATTGTAATCACTTGAGCCTTGTGCTCCAAAGCTGCCTGATTTTTTGCTTTTCTACTACTGCTTGCTCCTATGGCTCTAGCTGGTGTGTGCTACATCTTCTCTTGTCCCATATTGTTATGAAGGCTGAGCTTTGGGGAAGACTTCATATTCAGCTTTGCAATTTTGCCCTAACATAGATAAATTCCTGTGATTCTGAGGAATTAAAGAAAAAACTACGACAAAACAAAAGGCAGCAGACCGAACTAGGATCACCAGCATTCATCCCTTTTTCACTGTGGTAGAAGGTGGCCTTCAGAATTAGGTATCAAACAACACTTGCTGAGAGGCTGCCCAGGGTTTCTCAGCTGACGCCCCCCCCTGCCAGAGGGAACACAACACAATGGAAAACTTCAGGATCTGTTCAAGAGGAATGGGGTGACTCACCCCCTCACTCCTTTTCTGAAATGATGTGTTGGTAGTCACATAGCTCTGGAATGGTTTTGGTTAGTTAGTCTTATGTCTCACCTGGGTCTGGAAAACTGTGTGTGTCTGTCACCTCTCCTAAAGATGGTCCCACTGGCAAAGGTTTCAGTTTTGCTTTATTAGTGGTCTCCCAGTATACCTAGGCAACAAGAGCTGACAGTGTTGAGATTTGTTGCACCTGAACTTTGGATGCAGCTTTTGATAGCTATCAAGGATTTATTCAATAAGCACTGTTTGCGTACCTCTGACTGTAGAAGGTAACTTAATACCTTCTGAATCTGATCTCCACAATTTCTGACTTGGAAGAGCTGTAAAATTTGTGATGGGTAGCTTCTTAAGTAAATACCTAATAAAATATTTTTAGTAATCTCTGAATCAAAAATACGCATTCTGTTGCCTCTCTAGTTCCTAGTTTTTCATGTTTAGATTAAACGAATTCACTCCTTTAGCGAAATGACTTTGAGATTCACTTCAAGTTTACCCATTTTGTAGACCACAGTATGCTTAATGCAGAAAATAAGAAACTAATATTTTCCCATTTTAAAATGACTCCAAGCACCTATAAACTACTAATCTAAGAAAAACCACCCATAGAAGTTCTTTATTTTCTTCTAGCACCCTGAGAGCCATCTTTCTCCGGAAGTCTGTGCTTTCATTCCGGGCTCCTGCTGCACATAAAGACACAGTCTTAGATCTGGTATCTTGCCCGGTCGAGGCTTTTTCCCATGTTTAGAGTCACCTCTTGTATTTGACTGATGAGGAGGAGGTGGGAAGCACTGTTACAGCACGGTGGCTCGCGGTGGCTGTAAGCAATGATATCTAACAATGCCCTCAGGAGCTAGTTAAAAAGCGCCTCGCGCACTCAGGAAAGCGCTTTAATGTAACTGCATTAGAAAGCTGTCAGTTGCTTGTTGGGCAAAACAGACTTTTATTTTGCTGTAAGGATTATTGAAGCATTTGTTACACAGTAATTTAGAAATCATAATAAAACATTTCTAATTTTATTTCCCCCAGCAAACAACTAATGGATCTAGCGCGTTGCAAGCTCAGACAGCATGCTGTAGAGCCGTGAAATCTTGTTCATTCTCCTAATTGGGAGGGCAGGGGATAGAAGCTGTAGCTATTTTTTTTTAAAGTGTTCTTTGAAGAAAAAGCATTTTCAAAGGCAGAGGTAGGAAATAACTTGGTATTTTTCAGCTTTTCCACTGCCTTAAACTCTCGGTATGTTTGTGCAAATACATTTTAGTGTTGTTCAAATGACATGTTAAATGTTGATGAAGTGTCAGAAATCTAGTAGATGACTTAAATGTTTTTAGTAGTCCCCCATGTCAGGAACCTTGGCAAAATGGTGACAGATTAATAGAGACTAGATTTTACGAAATCCTAAGAGGGTGACTGGCAAAAAGTGCTTTGTAGAGGTCATCCTTCAGCACTCTCTACAGGCCAACGTCTTACATGTTTGAGAAATGAGTGATACATAAAAATTAAAAGAAAAAAAATATTTCTAAACTGTTTCTTTAATCTGTCTAAGTTGTCTCTTTACCACATTATGGCTTCCTTCATGAATTTTCTTTAGAATTGGAGTAGTAGAAATCTGACCCAAAAATTGTGCACAAGCTTTTAGTAGCTATTCTGGAGGTGATTGTTGGATATGCTTAGGTGCAGATATCTGAAGATGCATGTTGATGCTCTTCAGGTCAACTTTAAATACAGACCTATAATTAAAAAAAACAAACAAACCAAAACCAAAACAAAAAGCCCCAAAACCCAGAACAAACTCAACAACAAGCAAACTAAAGACACAAAAAACCCAAACCAAAACCAGCCTCACATTGAGGAGGGGAGAAGAAAAAAAGAAAGTAATGAAGTGTGGTGATTTGCTGAATTTCAGCCTTAAGTCATGGTTAAACCTGATCACATACCACTAAAAATGTCAACTGTTATTGTTGTGTGAATGAGTTGTGTGAATTTTTGCAGAATTGGCGTTTCCATGCATCCAAAATGTCACAGGCCTGAGGATATAGCAATGACAAAAGTGGATAAGGAAATTAATAAATCTGTTGAATGGGTTTGCAATTGGAAATCCAGAAAACTCAGGTGCATCTGAGCAGAGCCTAAAATACTCTGTTTATTATTCACTCTCCTCAAAAATTTCAGGTAAAGTTCTCCTTTGAAAAAATTTTCCCCAAACAAAAAAAGCATTCTGCCTTGGGAAGATCATTTAAAAAAATAGTGATTCATGAATAATTCTTTTGTCAGCTAAGACAAATTCAATTTTTTACATCACATATTCCAAACAATACTTGCATGCAAACTTGCTGCTTCTGAGATCAAGATGAAAATTGTCTTATGTTGTCCATTAATCAAACTCGCTGGAACAGTTCTTCATGAGCTAGGGGTGTATGTTGCTCAAACCTGGATATTAGATGAACTGTAGTAGAGTTTGAGTTATAGACCTTGAACATGAAAAACTCTGGACAGCATGTACAGGGTGTTTTAAAACGATGGACCCATCGCAAAATATATACTGCTTTGAAAATGGGTCCATCTTTTTGAAACACCCTGTGTTTTAGCTAAAGGGGACATGACCCTTTAGTTTCAAAGGGACAAGCATCAACGCCTATGTTTAAAGCTCTAAGAAGCAGTCTTTCGCACAGAGGGCTGAATTAAAATCTGACACTGGAAACTCTACAATTACTGACTGATATGCAATGGCTCCTGTAGAAAAACCCTTTTTTATTTTAAATCCAGAGCTTTTTAGAAAATTTGTCATTATTATTTTAGTCCATCTTTTTCAGTATGGAATTCCAAGTAAGGTACACTTGAAAAGGTTGGAAATATTCTTTTTCATAAATTGCTTATGTTTCACGTCAAGTATCATGATGAAACAGGGTACTGAATATGTTTATTTGTTCTAATATTTTCAATATATGCTGCTAAACAGTGCCTGTTCAGCTACCTGTATGACACACAATGCAACATGTGAGAGAATACAGGGAAGTGGAGAATAAGATGGAAGTCTGGGCAGAAAAGATCAAATACCTGATTTTATTTTTGAATAGCAGCACACATGAGGGATTTCTTTAAGAGATGATTGTGGCAGAGAGGAGGAGGAGGAGAGGAAGACAGAGGACCCTGGAAGAAAGTGGAATCAAGTTTCTGAAAACTGCAGCCTTTACAAAAAGGGTCCTTTAGATACAAATAACGTGCAAATTTATAAAAGAGAGAAGTGGGTTTAGAATTAGGAACTCAGAATACCAGTGAGCATCCAACAATGAATCTTAGCAAAGAAAAAATACCTATTGCTGTAGGAGCTCCAGTTGTGCCTTAAAAGTACAATGGAGAAAGGACAGAAGTGAAAAGACAAGTCTATTCTTCTTTCCATTCAGGAAAGGACTGGCCTTCTCTTCTGACAACTGTCGTCTCGGTTTGTGCAATGCAGCCCTTCATGAGTCCTGGGAGGATGCTTGATGGTAAACTGTCTTCAAGAAAGAACAGTTCATTACAAAAAGCTTTAGAATTTGGGCCTCCTTAACAGCCTTTCAGATAAAAGGGACACACCAGTCTTTCTTATATGATTTAAGTAAGAGTGTGATCACTGAATAGACCTGCAGGATGGCAACAAGGACAGAGATTTATATAAGAGCTTTAAGAACAGAGGTTTATAATTAATTAGTCAGCGGTGAATCGGTGGAGCGTTGGGAAGGAGAAGTAAAGAAGAGACCCACAGTGCTGCTTGCAGGTTAGTCTGAAGTGAAAGCTCTTGGGGTGCGGGCCAGACTGACAGAGTTCTGCTAAAAGGAAAGAAAAAGCATTAACCTGTGTTCATGCCTGGATTTAATTCCACAAGACACTGCAGGACCTAAAGCAAACCAATTGGGACCTAAGGTACATCAAGTAACATTTAACCAGTTGTATGTTCTTTTTATGACTTCTGTTTGTGAGGGAGATGAATGCATGTCTTAGGCAATGAAACATTTCCCCTGATTATAGCAAATGGTGTTTCTTTTCCCTCGCGGGATGTAATAGAAATATCAATGTTTTATACCTCAGATTAAAAAAGCCCAAGTTTGATAAAAAATGAAACACATTTAGTAGAGTTGTTATCCCAGGTAAGGTAAAGTACCATTGTACAAAGTCATAGGCACAGAACTGTAAGTACAGCGGATTCACTTACTCACTGTGAATCCAACCACGCTTCTGCATACTACATCAAAAATCCAGGCGAGCTTGGAAAGAAAGGCTAGTGGCCAGGCTTCTGTAAAGACCACAAAATCTCTAAGCAAAGCCAGGTGATACCTTTTATCAGAGGTAACAACCGTCTCAATAAATGCAGCAAATGGAATTTTAAATTGGGACACAGACTTATATAAGGGGAGGATGGTGCTGGGGAGGAAAGCAGATGAGAGGGTGTGAAAACAGAAGAGAACCAGCTCAGAAAAATAATCCTGGGAAGTGTGTCCAATTTTTCTAACATTTATAATCACTAACTTCTTACTATTGTGTGGCTATCTGTGACTGTAGAATCTGTCCCCAATAGAGTTTGAATAGTGTGTTAAGGAGATGTTTTATTTCAGGAATGTAAATATGTAAAATAGATATGCTGAAATATTTTCTTTGATGTGGAATAATAACATTTTAAAAGAAAGTGATACAGGCTTGCCTTTCCCTTCTGCATAGTGAGCTGCAGTTTTGCATTTAGTTGTATGGCCGCTGGGGGAAAACTTTTCCAAGCCTGCAAATTTTCCAGGAGCTCAGGCCTTTTCCCTTTCTGTGTTGTGACAAAACCAAACCGTCCCAACATATGCTTCCTGTCTGTCCAGCAGAGACACCTGTGCTAGCACAGCCAAAAACCCCGCTGGCTTGGGAGTTTGGTGGTCTGGAGCAGGTTCCTCACTGCTGGGCTCCCCACTGGCAAGGCGAATGTCCAGCTGCTCTGGACAAGACCACCCGTTGGTAAAGTCTTGTGTCAGATGGCAACAACGGGACAGCGCAGGTGTGGGTTGGGTGACCGCAGTCTTTCTGGAGAGCGCGTCTGTGGGAGCCTGAGGTACCCCGGTCCCTTCTGCAGTGAGTATTTAGTTGCGTCTGTGCAGTAGGATGGCGCCAACTGGAGGAATCAAGACTTTTCCTCTTGTTTCAGGCAAAGGACTTGAAGTTAAAAATTTCATCTCAAGCTTTAGCAAATGTATATTTTGAGAAAAAGAAAAGAAGCAACCAATTAAGAACTGGCAGTGAGTCTCCTTAAAGATAGGTTTCTGAGTTTTCTTTCTGACACCCTAGAAATACTGTATCTCATTGCAGTAAATAAGAAATTTTCTGTATGGTTCTAAGGGAGTATGTGCTATGTTTGACAAGTTCTGCATACTCCTTAACCTTCGCGGTTTGCTACCAGACTAGTTCCTGCTGCTTCTCAAAACACTGGTTTCCAAATATCTGATTGTATTCTACAGCTACATGCAGAGGTTTTATGTATGTCAAGGCAGTGTTTTCACAGCTCTGTACTTCTGAATGGAGGTGTTCACTGCTGTTTGAACTGCGATTTTACTGCAAAATTAGGCAGAATAGTTTTCGCAGTTAATTATTTTGAAACAAGATTTCTTGTAGTGGAGCTGGTTCATTGGTTTGGTGTTTTTTGGTTTTCTTTGTCTTTTTCGTTGTTGTTGTTTTGTTCATTTGGGTGTTTTTGTTGTTGTTGGGGTTTGTTATTTGTGGGTGTTTTATTGTTGTTTGGGGGTGGGTTGTTTGGTTTGGTTTGTTGGGTTTTTTTTTGCTAGAATGACATTTATAGCAGCCAGGAACTATCCAGCATGGAAAAAAAATTTAAAGAAAGCCTGCTAGTGCATTATTGAAAGAGACCATGGCATAGTTTGGTTAGGGGCTGTCTGGGATGAAGCTCATGCAAAGGGTGGAGAACTGGGCTGATGGCAGCAGCTCATGTTTGGCATTTCATGATGTCAGTGTCCTTCAGTCCTGCCTTGAGTGAGTCCAGCAGCCTGTAACAGAGATCCCAGCCTGCCAACGTTTTCTCTGCATTGCTTTAAAGGTGTAAAATACGATATAATTTTTTTAAAAGTGGATGTAATCTGCATTTTATGGAATATACGTGAAGTTCGAGGAACAGATTTCAGGCATTGTCCATTGGCATGATTTATTTTGTTTCGTATTTTATGTACATGTTGAATTCAGTATGCTGTGATTTTACATTTGTGCTGGTTTACATCAGCTGTAAATGTGACATCAGTGTTGATACGTAATGTACTGAAGCTTCTCAAGTTGGCAATTACGTGGATGTTTCTTGTGCTGTACTACAATTGAAAATCACAGATCCTACGAGATAAATTTTCGTAGAGTTTTGTTTATCTAGATGTTGCAAAACAGTCAGTTTAGCTTATCTCTTGTCATGTTTTCTGCTATGCAAGCTGGAAATTTTTAGTTGGTAAAAACTTGTTTCTTTTTAAAAATGTCTGTCTTCTACTTGTGTGAACATGAATAATTGTTTCCTGAAGATAATTTCCACAAATGTTTATATTCAGTAAAGTCAATGCTGACCTCTAGTTTCATGGGCTTTTGCCAGTAAAAAATTGAAATCCTTAGGAACTTGAAAAATCTTACAGAAGCAGCCACAAGAATAAATTTTAATATCAAAAGATGAAGCAATTATGCAGAAGTATGAAGCCTCTGGTTTTTTTTGTAACATTATTAGATGCTTTAAGTTTTTCTCAGCTCCCTCCATTTCCTTCAAGTGCTACAACTGAGCTAAACTAAACATTATCATATTGTTTTCAATATTGTGGTTTTACATATGGTATACTTTTCAGATGGTCTAAGCTCCTTTAGAAGTCCCTGAAAATGTGACTGTGATAGACTGCATTCCCAGAGAACACACACTAAACTAGAGGCTAAACGTATTTTGCTAACCACAGCTTGCACTCATTCAGCACAATTTTGTGGTTTT